>JBCJKH010029111.1:0-35023 GCA_039877255.1 Loriculus beryllinus | reverse complement strand
AACTGTTGGAACAAGTCCAGAGGAGGGCCACGAGGATGATCAGGGGACTGGAGCATCTCCCATACGAAGACAGGCTGCGAAAGGTGAGGCTGTTCTGCCTGGAGAAGAGAAGGCTGTGTGGAGATCTCATAGCAGCCTTCCAGTATCTGAAGGGGTCCTACAAGGATGCTCGAGACGGACTCCTCACTTGGAACTGTAGTGATAGAACAAGGGGTAATGGGTTAAAACTCAAACAGGGGAGATTTAAAATGGATATAAGGAAGAAGTTCTTTACTGCAAGAGTGGTGAGGCACTGGAATGGGATGCCCAAGGAAATTGTGAATGCTCCATCCCTGGCAGTGTTCAAGGTCAGGTTGGATGAAGCCTTGGGAGGCATGGTTTAGTGTGAGGTGTCCCTGCTTCTGGCAGGGTGGTTGGAACTAGATGGTCTTAAGGTCCTTTCCAACCCTAACTATTCTATAATTCTATGATTCTAATAAACCACAGAATTGTGCTACACCAAATGAAGGGCTAAATTCTACTCTTTCATAAAACACGCTAAATCTGAATGGACTGCAACAAAAAAGACTAAGAAAATTTCCGCTTCACAGAAGATTAATCTAAGTGAACATTAAGCAATGCGACAGATAAGTGTTGAACAAATTAGCCAAACTTGAAATTTCCCCCAGAAAATTAAGAGAAATTCTAATAGCCTGAAGGGCACTGTCAAGACTTTTTATAAACCCATACAATGAAATGAGAAGTGGCAGCTCTTTAAAAATATTTTTTTCATCAAGCAGTTTTGTACAGTAAGGATGCACCTTGAGAGACACAATACAATCTTTTTTTGCTGTATTTACGCTCCTTACCTTTTCTGTACCTTTCTTAAAAATCCATCTAAGCAATTAAAAAGTTGCCAAGTTAACAGATTTTTGTATAGCAAATCTTGTTATATTGCAACACATTTACTTACAAAATGAAGTAAAATGGTAAGATAAAACAGAACATCAAAGCATAATGTAGTAACAAGAGATGTTAAAAAATTACAGTGAATAATTACATTAAATAATCAAACCTATAATATGTAAGTGGATGTGATTTAAATGTCACATGCATAGCTCAGTATACTTATGCAAGTATTTATCTTGTTCTGCACTTCTGATACTGAGCAGATGCACTTTTTCAGCTGTAACTAAGCAAGCACCTTGATTCTGGCACCAAGTAGAAAGGTTCTGGTACTTAATAGCTCTTAGAAAGGAGGAAAACCCAATACCATCAGCCATTATTGGCATACAGAATAACTTCATCTGAAAGAGTAATAATCAGTCAGGTTCAACGGAAAGATGATTCATTTTTTGAATGCTTGTACAGTCAGTTGGAAGTTCCACATAGGATAAATTCAATAGCTCTAACAATTGGTAATTTGAAAAAGAAAGGTTTATCTGGAAAAGTGAAATTAATTTTCAAAATGAAGCATAGGCTAGCATGTTCTCATCCAGCAAAAGAAGAGCAGAAACTGCATGAATGATATTAGGAGAGAAAGAGACAAACTAGTATTTTCACCATATCTTTCTCAACAAGGCTGGATTTCAGAACTCACACAAGCTCCAGCCAGAGCCTAGCTCTTTCTGAAGCAGAAAGCCACAGGGAGAGGGCTCAGTACTTCTGACCTGAGTCTCCCCTCTTGTTAGCAAAGTATACTCTTGGGACAGACAAACACCAGCATGGCATGCTCCCAAAGTCTTGACATTTTGGTCCTTGAAAGCCTACATGACATCAAAGACCCCATATGCTTTCTGGGTTTGGGTAAGGGTTTGGGGAGACGTAAAGCACGGAGTCCCAGTGTTTGTAAGCCTGTGAAGGGCCTGCCAAGGGGAGGTGAGGGCTGCTGAAAGCTTTCAGTCCTGGGCACTTCTGTGTAGAATTCATAGATGGAGGTCCGTGTTGGAGCAGGGCTCTATCTACATTTATGGTTACATTTCATTTTCAGACAGAGAAAGCAAAAAGCCCCAGTATTTGTAGGCAATAAATAAAATAAATAAATAAATAAAAATAAACAAAAGGGGCTGGCAAAATCTTTCAGTCCTGGACCCTTTTTCGTTGAAAAAGGCCTGTTGAAAGCCTGGACCCTTTTTCGTTGAAAACAGCTGCAGGCCTGTGCTTTCACTTCAATCTTCCACATATAATAGCAAAAGCAGATAAAGAAAAGATGGAAAAAAAAAGCATTTTTTATCCTGTGCTTATAAGAATCAAGGCTGCAATTCTATTCATGTTGCTGCCATACCATTCTAGCTACTGCTACTAAAGATCACAACACAGTCTCAAAAAGCTGCCCAGACTGCAACTATATTAAATGAAAGTTTAAAGACCTCAATTTCAAATTCCTTAGCCACTGGAATTACAATACCTATTTTGCTTTGCCTAGACTATTTCAACTCTGTTCCAAAGACTGGATCTGCTCAAAAGATTTGGTCTCCTAGATGTTCATTAAGTAATCAAATTCCACATTATATTTCCTTCTATTAGCCTTTTTTATATTTTGACTTTTTGGAAGGAAAACTTTAGCCAAAAGCTTTGAAATTTTATTTGAAGACACCAAGAACTGAAGAATAGCTCATCTCCTTTGGTGTCATATCCAGATGGCAACAGGTTCCTAAACTTTAGTGTTTTAACTCAGACTAGGAGAGAGCTTTTGAAGATCTCCCAATCATCACTACTCACAACACATCGGTTTGTGTTGCAGAAAGGCCCTGAGGTGTACACTCTCTAGTCTTTCTGTTTGAAGCCGTACTAGCAAATGTGCTCTCTTAGTGGATCTTTAGGACATGAAATCTTAGTTTCCTCTTTGATCTTTTCTTTGCACAAGAGATGTGTTTGAGAAATTTCAGATAAGACGGTCAAAGTTTCCCTCTCAAACATTTACAAAAAGTTTCTTTAACTTTTACTTTCCTATGAAATATTAAATATACCACCACAGATAAAGTTTTGCACCATGGAAAATTAATAGTTAGATCCAGTATTTGAATAACTCTTTTCATTATTATTAGACAGACTCAGAAAAAAATAAAAAACACATATTGTACCATAAAGAGGAATGTGATCAGAGGCACTTTAACTTCTTATAAACAATAAACTTTTCATGATAAAATGTGATGACTTATTCAAACCAATTATAGATGAAATGGGAATAATTCACAGGAAAATTAGAAAGTTCAGGTAATTAACTAAAAATACTTGTCAATATTTCTGTTCATCCTTCAACTGGTTACTTAGACCACTAATTTTCTAAATCCTTCAAGATATTGTATAAATATAAGGACAAGGACAGATGTACTGGTTATTGAAGCAATGGACCTCTCACATACATTGAGAAGAGCTGTAGTAAGAATTATGTTTATGTTTTATCATTTGCTATTCCTTGTGAATAAGTAACACATCCTTAGGTCAGACAAACACTAAAAAGACTAGCCACTTTTAAGTCTGAGATTTAAACTGAGATGTTTCTGTTCAGATAGCAAAGCTAGATTTCTCTACTTTTGCTAGAGAAATTTTTTGATTTCTCCCCAGAAACCAGACATACAGGTTTATCTTCACTTAATGCATGATGCAATAAAACAGCTCCCACAGGGAATTCAAAATCAGGCTGTCAGGAATGCCCAGAAATCAGACACAGGTAGTAAGAGATACTAACAGTGCAATCTATAAATTGAAATAAGAATGGAAATAATCAAGAACTGAAATAGAAAGCGATTTCTTCTGTCTCTCTCACAGGGCAGATATTATGTCCTTAAAAGAACGCTGGATGCTTATTTCACCACCAGATTTTTTCAGCACTGCTTATGAATTTGTTATGTACTTTCCTAGTTGGAAAAACTACCTCAGAGCAACTACTCAGATCTGCAGCTGCTTACTGTATGGAGGAATGAGTCAGCCACACAGCAGTCAGAAGTGCCTGTTTACAAAGGGTAAACTGCTGGTGGGAGCCAGAGAAGTTCTTCTGGAAGGGCTGTCACTGCTCCTCTGGACTCCACTCAGCTGCAATTTCTGAGTCAGCTGAAAGAGCTGTAAAAAACCAGTCACACATTTCTCCTTCCTTCCTTTCCTAATCTTAAACATGCAAGATTCTGCAGAGCAACAGTCCATTGATAGTCTAGTGAGAGTAGAGCAAATTCCCTTTGTACTGATGTTGCTTTTTGTGCTACCAGCAGACCTTCTGCAAGTGAGTTTAATTTAGCTCTTCAGGTCTAAATTACAAGATGTTGGGCAAAGAATGAAAAACAGATCACAGGAGATTGCAATCAGGCTGTCAACATATGTACTCCCTAGTGATATTTAGTACAATATGATCTGATGAAATCTGACTCCTTTTTATTCCCTGTTTTCTCTACCTATTAAGGGTATTGGTCAGATCCATTACACAAGAAATTGTATTCATAACTTCTTCATGATGCTTCAAGGAAATCAAACCAAGCAGCAGTACTTAGTATAAGGTAATTTATATTACTTTAGTATTAGGTAGAAAATTAACTCACTTGTGTTCTCAAGATAACATGCAGCTTTCTTTAAAAGTCCTAACATGCAAGTCAGCAGTGACGCAAAGAACAAAGCCACAAAAAACTGAAACGAAGTAAGCAAAGGGAATAAAAAAAAGGCTTTCAGTTCTGAAGTATTCAGCATTTTCTTATAGCCAGGGGGATAAGTTATTGAACTAATCCCTGAAACACAACAGAAACTGTTCAGGAGGGAATACTTTTATCCAGAAAGGACTCTTACAGGATGAGGACTTTAAATTTTTCTCCTTTGATGTTATCTGTATAATTTAGGAAAATTGAACAGATTTTATATAAATAAATATTTTAGTCTGTTAATGCAATGATCTTATTCTGCTTAATAGATATGGTCACATTTCCACAGTACAAAATATGACATACAAATTCTACCTATATGGATATTGTCAGATGCCAGTTTGATATACATCAAAAGAGTCTCATTCAATTTCAGCATCCCAGCAGAAGAGGTCAATAAGTCTTTCAGGCAAAATATAGAACATTTTACAAGAAAACTAATATTACGTAACAGAGCAGTTCACCTGTTATTTGTTTTCATGTTTATCCCATTTTTACTTCCCTCTCTACTGAGCACAGACATATAACATTTATCAAGAAATCATTGTTGCAATGCAGCCTTTATCATGCTTCCAGTACAGCCATTTATAAAAGCATGTACCATGCTTCGACCGATTTCCAGCTTATATAATTACTTGGTAGGAAAGAAATACAAGTATATGTGCTGGAGTCAGTGTGTTTCATCATACAAAGCTGGGTGTGGGAGTGGTAGGAAATGAAGTACAAGCAATAGCTGTGTTTTTAAACATTCTGGAATTAGGTATTCTTGCTCTACAAAGCCTCTCACCAGTCAGCCTAAAGGAGGCAATTTTAGACATCACAGAAAGTAAACAAGCAATCTCTGCCCTTGAGATATGAGTAAAAATCTATTTTAGAAACTTCACCAGATTAGACTGTAGTTGAACTAGAACTGGATTAAATATTTCGAGCCATGTCTGAACACACTCAGGCCATTTCTAAGCTGCATGAAAAATTGAAATGGCAACGCTCAGTTCATTAATTCTTTATAAATACATAACAGATGTGATTTTAGGATATGAATGGAAAATTTCACAGAGGTGACCTGTCTTATCAATCTTCTCATCACAAAACCTTCCATAACCCGCACAGCAAGAAAGTATAGGTCACAGAAAGCAACCGTAAACTGGAGTTGAATTACAAGAAATATTACACAAAAAATTCAAACTGTAATGACACTGCAGACGATCCTCTGTCTGTTCCAGTTATCCAACTGTCTGCTTTTTCCTCTAAGAACTGCTAATATCAGCTAATTTCCATAATTTTTTTAAACTTATGTAATTATGTATAGTGTTCACTAATATTTTTGTGAACTGACAACCCAGCCGTTAAATATTTCACTTGTGCAATTTGCATGCCCTTAGAAAGGAAGTACAAAGTCAGCAACAGTCTATCTTTTCATGCCACACATACAAAGGTTACAAAGACACACAATAAGACACATTTTGCCCTCCCTTCCTCAGATATTTCCACTTTAATACATTATCAGTTAGAGAATAGAAGTAATTATATTCATATATTAAGGTAATCTGAATTTCTGAATCTCCTGAAAGAGAAGTAATTTTCTGAAAGGTAATTTCTAATGTCTCTGTCACAGTCCTAACACAAATTAAGATTTCCCTTCCCCCCGAAATGAAAATAATACCTTTAAAGAATACACAATCAGGTTTGGAGTAATTACGTTAATTTTCACTTTTAGTCCTAAATATATAAACTCATATTTTGTGAAAACAGCTTTTAAACTAGATAATTATTATTTTAAAGTTTGCTTCTTAATAGTTCCTTCCGGTTTTCCTGTGCTTGAGGAAAGGGAAGCAACATTGACTTGTTAAGAGAAGGTAAGAAGAAAAGAGCATCCAGTTTCCTGGGAACTAGGTTGACTGGTTTTAATTTTCTACTTGGAAAAAGAAAAAATACCAAAAAAAAACTGAAAGAAAGAAAATCATTACAAAGTAGAAGGGAGAAAGGAGTTGAACAGTGAAGTGGGAGGTTTCAACACAAGTCTGCCTACATAACTGAAGGGGAGGAGCTCAGCTCTGACAGCTCCTCTTACTACTTCCCCTGCCACCCAAATACAGACACCCAGCACACACACATCACTAAAAGGCACAAAGGCAGTGGAATAATGCTATGCCCAGGCCCACTCTGCCTATTCAATACAGCCAGGCAAGTTACATCTCCTGGACCTCCCAACCCATGGTCTTTTTCCATTCCTTGCAGACAGTAACAAAATGGGTGTCTGGAGAGTGAACACAGGAATAGTTCAGCTACCCTCAATAATGCTGTATTACTGAACCTGCAAAACCCACATCATCACGTCAGTATTGTCTTCTACAGCCACCTCCCTGCCTGCCACTGGGCCCATCCACAGCCCTTCCTCCTATTACCAATCCATCCTAACACCCAAATTACCCAATACCATTCCAGTGCTTAGTGTGTCTGCCCCCACCCCAAACAGAGAGGATATGACAACAGCAGGATCTCAAGATGGGGGGGAGAAGGATGCAGCTGCGTGCTGGGATTGAAGACAAGGAGAATGAAAGATCAAAGTACATTTGTGAGAGGGTCAGGAACCACTTCAGTATGGAAAGAGATATAATAATCACACAAAAATTATTAAAGAGGTCTCACTCCAGGTGTCATGCTGTCAAATTAACTCCTTAGTTGATACACACTGCTTGTATACAGCACCAAGTGAGGAAATGTCTTTTTTAATTTTTTAAAAATCCACCACAAAGTGAAAAGCTAAGGCACACAAATCAGAGTGCAGTAACCATCTTAATCTTCTCATTTTCAAACAGAAAGAATAGTTAAGTGCTGTTTTCTGAGCTGTGCTCTTGATTGATGGACTACATGGATTAACAGTCCATTCTGTGTCTCTGGAAATAGAAATGTTTATTTTACAATGACTCTGGTTTCTAGCCCTCACAGCTGAAGACTTAGAGTGATGCTTGCACCAATCAATGTGTCCATTTCTTCCTCTCAAATTTCCTATCTTATGCTTCTATAAAACTTTACTATTTTCTGCTATGTTGAGGAAAGATGGAAAAATATTGATAAAATTAATGTACATAGCAAGATGCAAAATAAAGATATAATTAAGATTACCTCCAAGTCATAAGTGTTCAGTGCTTACCACAGCTTTGAGTTTTCACATAGCACTTTTTTTGATAATTTGTTGTTTTTAGTGTCACTGTCAAACATAAGATTTAGAATTAACAATAGAATAAACCCCTGCCTAACACACAAGTCCTGTAAAAGTATCAATGCAGCATTACCTGCTCATGTTCAGTTAACAAGAAGCTGCCGAAGTGTAAACACTGGGACAAATCTAAATCATTTTTCCCTTCTCTAAAACCTTTTCTGCTACACTTTAACATATCCCACCACTCAGCAAATTATAGTAACCAACAAGAGTTTCCAATAAGCCAACATGCAACTTTATTTAGAAACACACAGTCAGTAGTGGCTTGAGCCCTTCTAAACTGGCAGAAGTACAGCTGGTTGCATAGAAGCCCAAAATTTTCATACCCCTAGTCTTCAGCTATACTGTCACAGAAAAAAAAAAAAAAAAAAAAAAAATCATATATATGATCTACCTGAATACTAATTCAAGAGGGTTTTTTTTTTTTTTGGATCAAAGCTTTCTATGGGATCACCAAAAAGCATCTATAACTGACACCAACATCATTGCACAACCATTTATAAACATTATACTGTTCTCCTGAGGTTTTCTTGTTTTGTTTTGTTGGGTGTTTCTTTTTTGGTTTTTTGTTGGTTTTTTGTTTTTTTTTTTTTGGGGGGGGGAGGGGTTGTTTGTTTTGGTTTGGTTTGGTTTTTTGGGTTTTTTTTTTTGTTTGGTTGTGGGTTTTTTTTCCTAAAAAAGGAAAATATGGTGATAATGTACTATCTCAAGATGCAGGAAAAAAAAAGAAAAAAGAACAAAGAACACTTAATTCAACTGCATTTAGAAAGCATTTTAGAGCTATGTAACTTGTAAAACCCAACAATTTTACAGTATTATTTGGTATTCAATATAGGCTATAGCATAAATAATACTTGTCAGAAAGATTTTAACTGCCTACACTTTCTTCAAATCATTTTATTGTTATCAGTCTTTTAACATGCCTATGGTTGTGGGGGCACCTAGTGGCAAACTAAACATGTTTGTGCATAAGGTAGGCGATCATTAACTACTGGAAATCTGTATTCTTTCAGTGCTGGAGAACTATTCTCTTACTTTCATAAAAACTTCCACTCCTCTGTGCAAAATGAATTTCAACACAAAGCAACATCAAGAAATAACAACTGAATGTAACAGACTGGCAATTCCACTGACTCCCCCACCCCAAACGGACACGTGTCTGCAGGAGTTGAAAAAAAGATTTTGCAAATACAAACCCTTTTTTTCCTATATGTTCTCTCAGAACCCATTACTCTCTGAGCAGCTTCTTTGAGACATCCAGCATGAGAAGGGTTTATTTTTTTAGTACCAAACTTGCTTAATTGAAGATACTACGTGTTACACTGAATTTTGATTTAGCAGAGGGATATGACAAAGTAGCAAAATCACAATACAAGCAGAATATAGCAATCAGACGTACAGTTGTATCACAATACAAATACGATTTTTACTACTGGTCTGTGTGTTCGCTATCATGGCACCAGGTATCCCCATTTACCAGGAAGGAATACTTAAGTAGGATCCAGCTGAGTTCACTGACATCTTCAAAGTTCATTCTGTTGGCTGCTAAGTTTTTATACTCTATTGCACTTCCTCCATACTGGTCTGGCTAGCTCAAGAAAACATTCCTATACTTGATTAACTGGGGAAGAAAAAAATAAAAATCAATTACACAGCCAGTTTATCCACTCAATTGATACAGCCAACTGATATAAAACAAGCCCATCCTCTGGCTCCTGTTGTGTTGACCTAAATTCAGTTTTTCTTACAGCAGATGCAGTCACTCCTTGCTTTCTTCCCTGAGCTACACAAGTAGAATACCTATGCCCATCTCCTCTGAGCAGTCTTCATTAGTGGTGGAGTTGTTGATCTGTCACACCACCATCTCTTTCCTTTCCTACATCAGAGAGGGACCATGAAAACACAGATTGCCAATTATGTCAAAGCTGTGCTCAGATACAGAGAGGAGACCATCCGGACAACAGTTTCCTCTCCTTCATCCCAAACTCTGCAGCATAGTACATTCAATTGTTACAAAGACCAGAAGACTTTTTCATTTGCAAACCTTTCCTAAAAATTTAACACCTTGGTCATAACAACAACAACAAATAAAAGGATTTTTAGCATAAACTGCTTTTGGTGTTCTCGTGATGGAGCAATGTTCTTAACTGCCTAGATGAGAGCTCAATTTTGAGCATCCTAGACAATACAAAGGACCTCTATCTGTATGTGAGGCAACTTCCCCTCTCCCCTTCTTACTGATATTAACATAAGGTATTTTCTTCTGGCAACCCAGCACTACATTGTCATAAAATGTTATTCACGTATTTAAATCTTAGAAACTATTTCTTATTTCAAAAATTAAATATGAATAGTGAATGCTCTCTGTAGGTTTTAAGGTTTGTCTCTTCTATTCAAACTCTAGATGCAGTTTTCCAATAAGCATCCTAAGTTGTCTTCCTTAAGGCTTTCTCCCTGACCAGTTGCCCAGATTCTTTTGCCAAATTGTTTTTTCTTTCTTTGTTTCTGCCCAAGGCAGAAAAAAAAGCATTCAGGACTTCTTCAGGCAAGCAGTCTGGCTAAGCATTTATTCTACAGAGCAAATCCCCAGTGTTTCCCAGAAAGGCATCATACAAGGATATTTTGCTTGCTCCTCATAGTCCCTGGCACTAAATTTTGGCCTGCAGATTATTCAATGCACATTTTGGATGTCAAAGACACTGACACTACAGTTAATATTTTACCTACACCTCTTCAGCTGCTCAGAAGCCTCATTCCCTGGCCATATTACAGCGCTTAAGTCATGAATGCCAGCTTAACTAGACACCTTTTTTTATTGGTGGGGTGGAGGGAGGAAGACAGAGAGGGGCAGAGAGATGGTGTTGTACCTAGGTATATTCAGCAGCAAGTAATATACTCCATCTCCACTGAGCTGCACAGAGCTTTCAAAACTGGTATACACTACAGCTGCTCTCTTGGAAGGCAGAGAAACAAAAACAGTTAAAAGCAGATTTTTCTATGGAAATACAGCACATTTTCATCATGTTTAGGATCAGAAAATACAAGCTAAACTTACAGTACAAATCCAAATACATACCTAACATATGATCCTGTACTAGTACCTCCAGGGGTTAATCTCCAAAAACCAGAAGTTTACCAGGACTCAACAACCTAACCACTCAACCTACTCATCACAAACAAGAAGGAACACTAATTTTATATCCTCGATTACCTCATGTAACTCAGTCATCCACATCATTTTGGCTAACAGCTCTTATCAGCTGGATCTCATCATCAGCTACATAGAAAGTTCACTGAACCCATTACAGCCAACAGATAGGAATCACTTGTTCATCTTTATGGCAGGATACAGAAATTTTGTGCAACTCTGTTGTTGCATTGTAAGTTTCTCTCTCCATAAAACTGCATGTTTTCACATCTGCCTTAAGCCTGCTGTATCAAAGAAGTCTTTTCATCAAAAAGCTAGCAGCATTTACCTAGATATAGAAATAATTGATTCTTTTGTCCAAATTATTCTATCAAAACAGAATCTGGCCATTATAATAAAGCATTATGAAGTAGCTATAAAACAATGAGTGAACTGCTTTCTGAATCTCTGGTAGGGTCTTACTGCTTTATCCAGAACTTTTCTAGAAAAACTAACTAAACTCAACACTGCTTAAAATCATAAAGTCAGTCTTTTCCAGCCCACATTAAGATAGCATAATTGAGTAAAGCTATTAACATGAACAAACAGAGAAAGTGATTAGTCAATTAGTCAACCTCACTTACACTGCTTATACAGCTGTAAGGCAATAATTTCCATGCCTGAATGAAAGAACTAAGATATGTTCAGCCAGAGAAGGACACCCATAAATGTACAAAATACAAATATTTGTGTGAAGGTTTTATTTTAGTTCATATGTATAATGACATTGCATTGCCTCATCTGTTGTAATGAAACTATTTTTATAGTACAACTGTTGTAGTGCTTCAAAGATGGCACTATTGTCAAAGTGCCATGAAAAAACTTTGCTGTACAATGTGACTGTTGGAATTAACTCTTTCCTATATTAACTGCATCAGAGGTAGTATTCCTTCACAATGACAACAGAAAAGAGAAGGCTCATTTTTATCTGCAAGGATTCACAAGTGTGGAAAATCAAAAGAAAGTATAAAACACATGAACAAACTTAGAAAAATTATATGAGATACTACAGAAATTTCAAATGTATCCATAGGACCTATTTCCAGTATTGCTAAAGAGTATTCTGTCGTTGTTACCTTTCCATCTTTCTTTGCCCATACCTAGCTATCTTCTCTCTGTTTAAGTGACATATCTCCTATGCACCCTTTGTATTGTACACATGCTATGGTCTTATTATTGCACTACAAAAAGCATACAAGACAAAGTCAGTTTTCATGGTTCAAAACTAGGATGCCATGATTTCATAAGCCTGAAGAGCAAGAAGGAGTCTTATTAAGACTCATTTTCAGTAATGAGGACCTATTCTGGTGCATTCATTCACATGTGGATGAGGTTAATCCCTTGTTGTGGTTTAAACCCAGTTTCTACTACTCCCCTCCTTCCTTCTTGTCCCCCCCCCCACCTTCCTCCCCGCTCCCAGAGAAATGGGGAGGAGAATGGAAGGAATGTACCTCCCATGGGTTGAGATAAGAACAGCCCAGTTACTAAGGTATAACACAAATCACTACTGCTACCACCAATAATAATAATAAAGATAAGAAAATAATAAGGGAAGAAAGTATGATACCACCTGCCGAAAACAAGCCTGACCAGGAAGTGTCTGCCCTTCCTGGTCACTCCCAGTTACATCCTGGGCATGACGTGCTGTGGCATGGAATAGCTCTTTGGTCAGCCTGGGTCAGGCGTCCTGTCCCTGCTTCCTCCCGGCCTCCCTGGCAGAACATGAGACTCACAAAGTCCTTGGTCAAAGTAAATATCAATATTATCAGCATTGTTCCCAGGTCGAGTCAAAACACAGGTACACCAGCCACCAAAAAGGAGAAAAACTGACTGCTACTGCTGAACCCAGGACAGCCCTAAAAATGGCGTCAAACAGATGTTAGAACTTCACGTTTTTCTCTCATGAACACTCATCTGTATTTATCATTCTGCCTGTTCAAATCAATCTTTTCTAGTTTCAAGTGCCCTCTAACTCTTGTATTATGGGACATAGTGAATAATAGCTCAAATTCAGCTTCCTCCCCAGCCTTTTTTAAGGTGAGATTTCCCAATCTTTCCTTATTAGGCAGCTGTTCTACTCCACTGATGGTTCCAGTTTTCTTTTTCCAACTCATCTTTTCTCCTTACAGCACTTCAATTCTGTCATGGTTTCCATGCCCTTTTTGATGATGCTCAATATGCTGCTGAGCATTTTGGTTGCTGCTGCAAATCATTGCATTAAGGTAATCATTGCATTAATGCAAATCATTGCATTAAGGCAGTGATTTCAGATGACTGTCAAAAATTACTCTAAGATCTCTTTCTGAATTGTAAACACCAATTCCAAATGTAATACTGTGTCAACCTGGATGCATTCATTAGACGGTTTACCTTTAAGTAGTTTAAACTGAAGCTCAGCTGCCACCTTTTCTCCAGTCTTTCAGTTTTGTAGCATCCTACTTGAAGCCCTTGCTGTTGGAACGGCATTTGCCTGCCCAGCACAGTATCTATTGTACTTTGCGCAATAAATCTTGCAGTCTGCATTCTACTGGGAGACTTCTTGGGTTTTAGAGGTTTGTGTTAATGTGATTTCTCTTTTGAAGCAATGGTTATGATTTCCTTTCTCTTACCAAGCTGTACGCTTATTAGGCTAGCTATTAATACATGTGAAAATATCCAAGCATATTAAGACAGCAGGAACAGGCTGACCTGATGTACTCTGCACCTTCACCAGTGCATACTCTCACTGCAAACTACTCTTTTGGTTGGTTGCCTGCAAGTCATTAAGCTATTGCCTTTTATCCTCACCTGAGCATGGTAAGGCTTCATCACTTTAAAAGGGTCTTTTCTAAACCTGTTCACACCCTTTTTGCATAGTCTTGAGAGACAGGTATGCAGCAAGCCTTCAGCTATTTGCCTCCTGCAAATTTGACAGCTGCTCTTTCAGAGTGCAGGACTGCTACCAAGGAAGCATCCTCTGTTCCCAGAGGCTAAACACTCCCTGAGTTTCCCTGTCCTCCAAACTAAGGAGTTCTTTCTTCTGCCCTTCCCAAGCAAAGTTGCTGTGCAGACTGCCCTCTTAGCTATGTTTTCATCATCACTCATCTACAGCTTTTTAGTGTTGCTGGAGCAAGCTATATATTTCCCCTTGGAGACTTCATTAACTGAGGGAGAGGGAAGCCTAGTTCCAGCTATCACTCATCTTACCTAAACTTCTGCCAAAAAATGATCACACCTTTGCCATTTAAATTAATTGTCATTTAACAGTTAATTAACAGAGACACAAGAAACCTATAGCCAGAAGAAGAGCGGACATTTCAGATTCCTTACTTTCCTTTCTGGGATGAGTTAAGTGTTGCCCACAAACAGCCTTCCCCATTTTTACATGTCTTTCAGACTAACACATTTACTCTCCGGAGTTTGCTTATGCGATCTCAAAATAGGTGTTGAGAGTTTCCTCAGGGTTGATATCAACCAGGGGCCAGGCTTCAGTCTCTCTTTTGCTTCCCTTCTCCCACGAACCTTTCCTATTCAGCAAATATCGGAAGTCTACTATCCTATAAGTCTATGTGCCTGTGTACCACATTGTCTTTTCCTTACAGCACCTTTTCCTTCTGTCCCTATGCATGCATGGAAAAGGCCAGGATCTAGATGCGGAAGGTGAATGTGCACAGATTGAAAGTTATTATTTCAGGGAAGAAATAGGGAATGTGAGCTAAGATCCCCTTGATTCAAGAATGTTGTGGAAGGATTAGTAGAATCACAAAAAAAATACTGTTGATAGTGTGACATGAGAGCAGAAAATGAAAACTAACAAAAGATGCTATCCCAAAAAGTTTTCCTGTAACTGCAGACAAATTGAAGATTATGAAACTGGCACAGACATGTTTTACTGAAAGAAGATTAGAAATACCAGGTTAGCCAAAACACATATTCGTATCCAGAGGAGAAAAGGCTGCACCCAGTTATGAAGAAGGTGTGTATTTGTCTGACAGAGGAAGAATGTTTTTCCAATTTCTGCTTATCATCCATTTCTGTCAAAAGCTTAGACACCATGAAGGATAGCTACTGGGTTGTAAATGAAGACAAAAGGACAAGAGATGCCTGAATTTGAAACCACCTGACATGTACACAGGACACATTTTATAAAATTAATATGAAGATTTCTCTTGGCTCAATCTGCCATCAAAAGTCATCACCCCACTGAAAAGACACAGGTTGGGAAATAATCTGCTACAGGAAAAGTAAAGGTAAAATGTTGACCTCTAGGTCTTTAACTTGCTGACATTTAACTTCATCCCTGCATGTTTTCCTAACTCTAGTACTGAGAACTATTCAAAATGGTGTGGTTAAACTTTCGTATGTATGTGCATGTGTCACTGAAATCTGGGAAATAAACTCTCTAACCAGAATGAAAGGTTAGGAAGCCGGCATTACTTTATTATGGTACCAAGTGCACGGGGTATCGCTCCACCTATCGTCCATACAAGAAGAGACGGCTTACAGCTCACATATATTCAATATATATATATATTCATTATAATTCCACGAAATGCCCACCAAATTCTCTTTACTCACGCACACAGTAATTTGGGCAGATAAGTCTCCAGCGCAAGTGCTGTGAATTTTGAGGAGTGGTGTCTGTGGTCTGTCAGGGTTATTTTCGGGAGAAACACCCCCACTCATTTTAACCTTTTATGGAAACCCATTAGTTAAGGACATTGGAATGTATTTAGACTTTCCAGCTAACTACATGTTCCTATTTGGTCTAATTTATGACCCTGAGAGGCTCCTTGAGTTCTTTTATTTCACAGCCATTTACCTGTTTCTCAGGCCTTATCAACAGGAGGGAGGCCTATATTGGTTTGAGAGAAGATGTCTGGTTTTCTTTTTGCATGCCTTCCTTATCTCTATATCCTCTATACACAGTAAAATTATAGCTTAAGGATGCTTGTAGACTTGTCTACATCTAAGTCTCTATATTCAGTGAGATACTAATTTGATTTTAATTATACAGTGAAATATTAATTTAATTCAGTATCATGTGCAGTATTAGAATTTATGCCTGTGTGAAACCTATAAATGTCTAAATGGAATTAGTCATTGGTGCTAAAAGGGCAACATATAACCTTAAAAGTGCCTTAGGAACAAAGGTGTCTTATTAAGGATACTTTTTTCACTAATTTAGGTGAAGAGGTAGGCAGGAGATGAGGAAAAAAAAAAGTGGTGATTTTTTTTTAAGCAAATATTACGTTTTCAAGGAATGGACAAGGAATGGTTTATAAAAGATAATATATCTAGAGATTATTTTTTTGTTTTCAACTCATTTTGAAATAAAGAAATTCTCAAAGAGACATGTCATGAAACAAAACTGTGACAAGTCTTATGAAGAAAGGCCTGGGTCCTGCAAAGATTTATATACATGCTTACAGTTACAACATTTGGCTATTCTCATTGACTTTGATAAACCTTTTCAATATCCAAGATCTTCTGTGTCTACATAGAGCATATCTTTCAGTGTGTGTGTGCAAACTTTGTCTTCTTACATTTTTAAATTTGCTGCCTCTCCAACTTTGATCTTTCCAATTCTGAAGCTGGCAAAGTCTACGCTTCACTTTGTTTCTTTCTCATAAAACATTTCAAGAAGACCTCATGTAAATCAGAGAAGTCTGGCAAACAAAAGATAATTTCCCTAACATTGTCAATGATCCAAGAATACTACTATTAGAAATACCAGTAGGATTAAACAATGCTTCTGTGAGTAAATTCAGCATTCTAGTCATTCTGTCTCAGACCTAAGCTTCCTTAGTTATGTATAAAACAAGCACAAAACCAAACACAAAGATTTCTGTCCTTGCTTTTGCAGTAAACTATAAATTGAAGAAAGTTAGTTTCTGCCTTAGCTTCCAGATATGCGTTAGTTTTCTCAAAAAAGTTGGTTTTATGTAACCCAGATGGAATTTGTGAGTAGCAAATTAACTAGTGTGCTGATTTCCAGGGGGAAAAAAAAAAGTGTTTTAACAATATCACATTTGCCCACTTAAATTTTTGAAACAGAAGGGATATCATAACTGTGCCACTTGTGCCACTGAAAGCTTTTTAAGAGAGGAAAGTATATTCACTACCCATTTGTTTTATTAGCATTTTTTGTGGGTTATTTACAGATAAGGAAATTGTTCAGACAGAATCATTGCAACTATTGTCAGCCACTGCAGTGGGTCTCATGGCACGATCAGTTAAATAAATTTATAGGAATTTACACAGATGCAGGGAGTCAGCTGAGCTCAGGTTACAATATGATGATAACTAGTTTATTTTAATCAGTAGCCCCAAATACATTCTAGGATCTGAGAATAAAACTGTAGTGCTTGCGAACAGGTGAAATTCACTAGTTGACTCCATCAAGATAAGTAAAGTCACAGTAGCCGTAGTTACAGTCATATCAGTACTTAAGAGCTTTGATTTATAGACATTTAATTATTTTCAGTGGATGTGGAGGCTTAAGTATAGCAAATCGAAACACTGACAGCTGCCTCTCTTTATAGGTTGTCCATTATATGCTTTAGGCATTGTCTCTGATCCCAGTTACAAAGCAGTACTAGGAAGACATCAAAAAAACTCACCATTACTTTCTCAGTACCATAGTTTGGACACCTAAGATATGCTTCAGAGACTTAACCTCTAAGAAGGTCTGACTACAGCTAACATCTGCAGAGAAGACGCAAGAACCCTAGTTCTTCATTTGGATGAAAATCTGAAACGGTGTAAACACTTTTTTAAATAAATTATTACGTCTCAAATAGTATTCCAGCGACACGGTGATATAGAAAATCATTTTCCTTCTGCCTTTAGGCTTATGACTGTTTTTTCTTGAGTATTACATTCATACAGAAATTGTAAGAGATTAAAGAAGGAAGGGGCAGAGGAGCTTTATTTTCTTTTTATTTATGTCAGTAGCATTTGACAATTCACTAGGCTGGTTTTTTATGTACTAGACTTTGTGGACCATGTCAAGGCAGCTTGCAGACAACACATTTTTTATTTAGGAAATGTATGCTTAATGGCTTTAATGTCTGAATCAAATTTTGTGTAGTGCCACCTTTGGTTTCATTTCATTTGGAATCTGGCAGAAAAGAAGTCACAGAAGGGAAAAACAACAAAACCCCACATTCCTTGTTTATGTCTTTTCCCCAGCCACAGTTGAGGCAGACTATGAATTAATTATGAGTCCATATGAAGCCAATACCTTAGTGACTGAGGTTTTTATGTGTTTTGATGTTTTATTACAATATTATATTCAGTGATTGTATTTCCCTTGCTTACATTCAGAGTTGCAAAGATCTATGCGCATGTGTTTCTCGGGGTTTCTTTTAACAGATGAGTTATCTGAATGTAGTTAATTTAAGTGCTAAACATGTTCATTTGGTACATATTTAAGTAGGTGCTCTAAAAAAAAAAAAAAAAAAAAAAGAAGAGAAAAAACCAAAGAGGAATGCTGAATAGCTTATTTAGGTCTAAGAATTGCTATTCCCCTGCAGGTTCAAATGAGCTATGGGAATTAATACTTTTTTATCTCTGGAAATAAATACAGACCTGTGACATTAATTATGGATGTGTCTTTATGGAAAGTATGGATCAAAAGAGAATATATACAAATAATTATATAGCACATGTATACAGTACTGTCCCAGAAACAGACGCAAATCACATTGTAACTTCATAATGAATAATTACAAAGTTACTATTAAAGAGGAACATGAATCATTAAATACGCATTTACAGTGTTACAATGTTTGCTACAATGCAGTCAAATACTGGAGACCTGTGTTCAAGAATTCAGATGCACGTTACACCTTTAGAATACAAATACAAATACACCCTTAGGATACTCAGAAGGGCTTCAAAAAGCTTGTAAGTAATTGTCTCACAACTATCCAGATCTTCTAAAAGAGGTAACAACAAAACTGAAATATCTAAACTAGGAATATTGAGTTTATGTGGGAGACTAAGTCATGTCTCTGCAACAACAGACACTGCTTGGGCTGTCTATCATGTCTCACATAATCTGTTTCTCCTACTTGGACATTGATGCTGGAGCTTTGCAGTATCATACAGCACAGCTTGATACAGCACAGCTACATAGCCAAGACTCAGATCTGCTAAAAATGTTATTGCTAAGCTGAAAGAAAGCTACTAAGCTAACACCACTGCAGATAATAAAAGTAAAACCGGAGTGCAGTTGTTGAGATAGTGAGTGGCTCAAGTATTCAGGAGGAAAAAAACTGACATGAAAGGATAATAAAACTCTTAAGCTGCATATAACCTGTTTTCATTGTACACATAAAAAAATCTCAAACAAAAGTGACCTACTGAGCTAGATTGCAGATAACACCCTACCACAAGCAGTGTAAGACTTCCAAGTCTTTACAAGCCTTTGGGTTTGATGTAAGACAGCAGTGTAAAATTTGAGAGCCTGTCATACCGAGTAGGTAAGACTACTTGATTTAGACATCCTTTTTGAGCTTAACTTTATGAATTTAGGTCTCTCTCACGGAAAGTATAGCTTCGATTTTTAAAGAGAAGCAGTAATAACATTAGAATGCCTGGATGCTAACAGCAGCATCTCTCCCAGGCTGGCAAGGGCTTTGTAAGCAGAGGAACCAGAATAACTGTGTGAATAGCTGCCGTTAACAATAAAGGACTGTGCTTGACAGTGGTATGAAAGAAAATTATGCTGTAGAATACCTTAACTGCCTGAAATAAAGAGGATTTTTTAGCTATGTTTAAAATACATGTGTATATTATTTTTCAAAAGCAGAAAGAGCATGCCAGGAGAATCAGCCCACAAAGATAACAGCCTAGCCAACGCCTAGGTGGCCCTGAAATTGTAGTATCAAAGAGGTCGAAATATTTCATATTTTGGCCAAAACAACCTTCCTTGATGGCATATTTGTTTTCATCAAGAAGCTTTCAAAGTGCAAAGGAGCCTCCAACAAATCTCAAGTCTCAAACCTTTGAATTCAAAATGACTTAGAAGTAAACTAGACAAAATACGAAGGCATTTTCAGAAGTGCAAGTATTGTCAGGATGGGACAGTACGGAGATCAGTGTTTTAAGAGTAAAAGTACTAACAGAAAAGGGTAAAAATCTTATATGGAAAAAAAAGTAAAGAATAGACAGCAACACAACAGCATGAAGATTATCCTATACAAGAGAGCTGCAGACATTAATACCTCCTCACCTCACAGGCAACTGCTGGGTTGGCACAGTCCCATCATTGGACCTGGTGAGTATATTATTACTTACCCTTCTAGCTAATTAGTCTTAGCTATCTATCTGTTGTGTACAGATAATAATAATTATTATAACAATGTACATTATAAACATGTATAATAACAATAAACAATTGCTGCAGAGACTCTCTGCGACTGGTAAAAGATCCTGAAGTGGCCCAGGCTGGGTGGAAAGACAGCTCTCAGCACAGTGTGCAGACATCCTGACTCTATCTTATTTTCCGTCCAGCTAAGTTAACCCTGAATTACTTAAAAGAAGGTGAGATAACAAAGCTATATTTTCCACATCCTATTATTTTAACTATCAGGAAATAATGTAAGTGCAGTACTAGACTGTCCCTACCCTCTCTTTCTACAGCAGTCATGCTTTGAAAATTCAGTGATTAGCTCTTACCGTCCTTTCAGAGTGCTGATAAAAAGTTACAGGATCATTCTCAGGATAAGATTCTGCTTCCTGAATTTCAAGCAGAATCATGTCTTTTGCAATTAGTGGTCTGACTTCAGCACTAAAGCTCCACAGAGGAAACAGAGATTATTCATTGTACATAGCTGTTTCCAACCAGCTCTAGGAGGCCTCCAACCAAGCTTGGGATTTTTTTTAACTCACTTTCTGAAGTTCTGGTTCTCCCAACACATTATATAAGAATCCTCATCAGTCTTCAAAATCCTCCCTGAGGCCATTCAGCTACAATTTAGGATTCTGAGTATGTGAAATTATGGACATGTGCAAGCTGTTGCAGGATTGCAGCCTGGCCTAATGTGTATTTGCAGAGACAGAATAACTGATTAGTTTTGCTGATTTCAAGGACAAGCCATCAACATTAAGTCAAATATATACAGTACACATTAAAATCCACATAGATAAAAAAGCATTGAGTCTTAGTAGGAGTCCTCTTTCTTCAAACTTCAAAACCATGAAGGCAAAAATAAAACAAAGAAAAAACAAACAAACAAACAAACACAATAAAACACTACCCCAAAACCAACCCTCTTTATTCCATTGAAATCTTAAATATTTATTACAAATTGGCAGGATTGAACCACTTGGGGAATCAATAATTAATCAGTAGAAATGTTTCAGATCTCACAAATATCAAAGGCTTTTAATAATTACTTTACAAATCCAGACCAGCACAAGTAGTGAAGACTTCAAACACTGTGGGAGGTGGCAACACAGTAAGAAGTTGAGAGCTTTAAAATGTTTAGAAATATCAAATATGTTTTGATCCTATACTGTCTTGTTACAAATGAGACAAATACTATACATATGATGTAGCATGGATTTCTGATGCTCACTGGAGCTACCAGCAAAGCTTTTCACAACTTTAATGGTCCAAAACTAGACCCATAGAAAAGTCACTATATCGATAATAAACAGTTCAGGTATTAATAGCACTGCAAAGCAAGGGAGCTTGAAGTTGCTGTTAGAAAATAACCTTATTTTTGAACCTTATAAAAAACACATTAAAGGTTTCTAAAGTACCATTTTATGGGAACAAATTAGTAAAACTCTAGCAGATTAATTTCAACTGTAAAAAAAAAACCAAAATAAAACTAAAACACCAAACCTCCCCTCTAACACAAAGGCTTGAAAAAAAACCCACATGTATTCTGAAAGAAAATTGTTTCAACTGAAATGTCAATGCTGACCATTTCCAATTATGAAAAAAAGCATAAGAAATTAATTTAAATTAGACAATACTACCTAAACCATAGTTCTGACTAGTTGTCCTGCAAAGGCAGGATATCCGTGAAGAGTCCTTTTAACTGTATGCAAAAAGCAGGAGTTTTCTGTATAAATGATGTGAAATCTTCTTTGCTACAAAGACCTGAATTTGAAAGCTGTATTTGTCACTCTTTCCTTCCATTCTTCTTTCAGTTTAAGAAACAAAACCACATTTTCATTATAAGATATTTGGAAAAGCCTCTTTCTCTTTGGTTTTACTTTCCTTCCTCTCTTTGCCAAAGTCCACCAGTCATAGATATTATCATCCGCTAACCTATGGAAGACATCAAAATCCTATGTTCCACCTCAAGTAAAACAGCACTAGGGTATAACTTCCCTTGTGTTTTTTGTGTGCTTGCATTTTTTTCAGGCATCCAACAGCATAAGCTATCACACTTCTGATAAGGCAGATATTCCTCACATAAATCATACATGGTAGTAAGTTCAGTTAAGTTTATCTTTGATCTACGCATACTTAGCAAGCCTGACACATCAGACATTCTCAGCATGCAATAAAGAATCTGTTAGAAACAGTGTAGTATATCTATCCCAGCCTATAAACACCTCCAATCAGTACCGCAGTCAGTAACCAAGAGGATTAAAATAAATGGGGGAACAAAAAGTGGCTGGTAACAAGTGCATGATCCTGCAGTGAGTTGCAGACATATGGAAGTCCAGACATTCATTTCAACCTGAGAAGTTGAGTCTATTGGTCACTGTCACTTTATTCAATTGCCAAAAATCCCTTCATTGTCAAAACATACCCTGTTACTAAGGTATGCAATTATATATTAATTCTTTGCTTGCAAAAGAAGGCAAAAGCATTTCTCTCTCACATTCCATTATACCTCAATAGGTTGAATTTGCACCTAGTATTTGTAATTTATCTACGTTCCTTCATGCAAAAATTGCAAAGTGTTGATGAATAGACATTTATAATTTAGAACTTATGCTGTAGTCCACCCTGTTTAGTTAAGAAGCAAATGCAATTAACTGTAATAACTGGCATAATTTATTCTGGTTATTTATTAGGAGGAAGAAGAAGCAGCAATAATAGTCTAGTAGACTAAACTAAACTAAAGCAGTTGGATAGAAAAAAGAATCAATCCTGCTCTTAATTGTAGCAGTAGTACAAGATGGCTCTAACTTATTTTTCAGGAGAGCCACAGTTTATGGCCCACCCTATAACATCACTGACACCAGTGAAGGAGAAAAGAGCAAACTAAGAGGTCTGCTGTATTTAAAAGCATTTGCCAGTGGAGTTCCTGGTAGAACCCACACAGAGCTTCTATTTCTTTGTGAAAAAAAGATCACTCTGTTTAGAGTTATTCTCTGGTTTACAGGAATATATACAAGCCTATTTTCTCAAACTCTGTATTTTGTAACATTAGCTTCCTGTTTGGAAGCTAATGGTTCCATTTCCAGCACATTCGTTCGGCTGAAGTGGATATCGTGCAATGAAAATTGAAGTCTTAATCCTCTTAAACTTAACTCTGAAGTTGAGGTTATATAACAGCATTCATCTCCTGAGTGATTTATTTGTAGAGTGAAAGCCGGACAGAAAGTAATATAATTACAATGACTGCCTTTGAGATCTCAAAAGGCAGAATCTTGCAAGACCTAAAAGTTTAACCTTATCAAAGATATAGCAGCATCTCAGAGGAGAAGATCAGGCAAGGCCAGAGAAGACTGGCCACAAAATAAATGTTCAATTGTTGCTGAACTGTTTTCTTTTGGCAAAACAAAAATTATTTCTTAAGTACTGATACAATGGTGACAGCAGACATTCATAACAAGTTGGGTAAAGTACAATAGCACTGTTTTCTCTACTTCAGTACAGAGTACCAAGGGCAGAGAATAGAAAGAAAGATTTTGATCACTACTTAGCAGCTCAAATGAAACAATTACAATAGCAGTATTTATTTTAATTTGAAGACCCAGAAGTATAAATCAGCAATACCTTCTATTTTATAGTTACATTTTATGATTTGTTCTAGTTTTTAATCTTCTTTCAGAAAGAAACCAGCTCCAAAAAGAAATGGCTACATTAGCATCATATTTTTTCTATTTTTACTTCCATTCTGTGCAAAATAATGTTTTGACTGCCAAGAAACTTGTAGAACAAAAGAAGAACAAGAGTATAACAAAATATCAAAGTTCCCATAAATGCTGTTATAAAGTAGGTAGCCAGCTACAAGGGGAAAAAACAAACCAAATCAAACCAACCTCCTTTGCTTAATTCTGCTGTTTCTTTCCAAGTCACAGTAAGTACTGAGTTGATATTAAGTATCAAAGAACCCTTAGAAGTCTCCAATCTCAAGATGCATTTCCAGGATAAGCTCTTTGAAAACTTCAGGTTGCTCATCTGTTTGATGTGTGTGTTTGTTTGTTTTGCTTTGCTAACTTAAATCTTTCTAACACATAAAAGCCACTTGTAGGCTATAAGCTGTAGTTGTAAGCATCCCATACAAACTGAATGGCCACAAAATAACACCTATTCACATCAAATTCACAAAATTATTTTTCCTTATCCTCTTGACTTGTTCTCCTTCAACTCCCTCACCTGTACTTGTACTTGTACAGATGTACTTGTACAGATGTACTTGTCTTGTACATCTCAATCGTGCACATGTTTTCAATTATTTCCTTCTTGGTTTTATGTTAGACTTTTCCGTCCTCCCATTTTCAATGTTTTTCCTCCCTATTTAATCAAGCTTAATTAAAGTTTCATAAACTCTGTTAGAGCAGCAAGTCTCAAATATTATTCAAGATAATTATAACAATATTATTATGTTCAATATTATAATCAGAGCAGTTAGAACATAATCTAAATGTGTTAACAAACCCCTGGGTGCAAACAGGTGACACACACTAGGTAGACAGCAGTGAATTTGGGTTTATAATCAGAGGTCACTGATATGTACCTGCAACCTACCATACAATAAGTATGCAGAGAGACAGATGTTCCCATTCCTTACAGACAGAAAGCTAAATACAAAAGGCAATTCAGAGTACTATGAAAGAGGAGGTACATCCAGCTTCTGCAACAGGTTCAAAAGCCCTGCTGCTTTTATTATATTTAATGTCTGACCAGCTTCCCATCCAGCTGCTCATAGAGGACCTTCTCAGACACGTTTTCACTGTACCTGGCAGCCCAAGTTTCTATTCATGCTTGGGGACTGTATAAAGCAGAAGTTGTTAAAGGGTCAGGTAGTGTATCATTTGAGTTATCCAGTGAATTTCTTCCCCCACAATGAGTCTTCCTCAGCTATTTTGCCTCCACCATTTCCCAGAAAACTTCTGTGGTTCATGCTTTGTCTCTACCTGTCCCACACCTGGCCCTTTAGTTATCTTGATTAACATAGCTACCTCAGTTTTTTATTCCAGAAATCAGGTTAAATCTTCATCACTTCTCAATCCTCACAGTTTTTGTGCAGTTACACTGAGACCTCACTTCTTTCCCATTAGCCTAAACAAGACTGCAGGGTACCTCCACACCCCAAATCATGCCTTGGACAGTGACTGTAAACTTTTGCAGCCTTTTACCCCACCTATAGTTTACCTTTGTCTAATTCACAGCTCACACTGCAAAGAAAACTCTCCTCTTAAGACGTGGACCAAACCAACTGTCCTCCCTGATGCCCCAGGGAGTGTTGCAACTGTTCTGCATTTGTAAGTGAAAATCCTGGGAGCAGGTGAGAAAGGAGAAACAGGGGAGCAGTAAAGCACTGTCTTACCTAAAGGAAAGGGAAGTGTCAGCTCACAAGGAAAGTGCCATTTACCCAATCACTGTCACACTTCTGCAGTTAAATTCCATTAAGCTACAAAAGAACCTATGCAAAATAAGCAATGCTTATGCACTCCCTCCCAGCACAGCAGAGAGGCTGAGCAGGATGCTGCTACTTCTCATGCTTCATTAAAAAGTGTCCTGGGTTAAGCAGTAGCAGTCATTTTTCTCCTTCTTAGTAGCTGGTGCAGTGCTCTGGTTTTGACTTTCAGCCTCGGAACAGCACTGATAACACCGATGTTTTTAGTTGGTGCTCAGTAATGTTTACTCTGACCAAGGACTTTCTGAGTCTCATGCTCTGTCAGGGAGGGGGGGCAAGCCAGGGAGAAGCAGAGACAGGACATCTGACTCAAACCAGCCAAGGAGATATTCCATACCACAGCATGTCATGCTCAGGATATAGAACTGGGGGCAGTTACCTGGAAGGGAGATCACTGCCAGGGTCAGGCTGCGCATCAGTGGGCGGGTGGTGAGCGGTTGTATTCTCTTCCCTTGTTATTCCCCTTATCATTATTATTATTGGTGGTAGCAGCAGTGATTTGTGTTACACCTTAGTTACTGGACTGTTCTTATCTCAACCCGTGGGAGTTACATTCTTTCGATTCTCCTCTCCGTCCCTCTGGGAGCAGGCTGGGGGCGGGGGGGGGAAGAAGAGGAGGAATGAGCAAGTGGCTGCATGGTTCTGAGTTACCGGCTGGGTTTAAACCACGACACTATGAAAGCAAGGTTCATTCACATTACAGGTGTAATCATCTTGTCTGCAGGGTCTGGTGCTGTTCTTCCATTTCCAGTGCACAAGTGAGATAGGTTGTCAGATAGCTTCGTGGGGTAAAGGCATTTCCAAAAGGGGCAATAAAACGTATGAGGATGGCTGGGATTTGTAGTTTTTGTAAAACACAAACTAGAACTTAACAATATTATCTCAAAAGAATTTATTTGCAGGGGCATGTTCCCATTTTTCTTGTCCAAATTAAATCACTAGTTCCTTATTGTCTTTTCCTGTGGCATGTTTATATTGGGCTTCCCAAAAAGGTTGTTTTTCTGCTACTGTTTATAAATTTCCAGTTTATCCATTAATAGTCAATTCAGGTGCTGCAACATAACTGTTTTCCCCTGCAATACACATACTTGCTTCTCCAAATAAATCTTATCCTTATGTATTTGCTCTCACTGCTGACATTGCTTTTGATATGCAGCCAGCAGAATCCACCCTCATTCTCTTAAACATTTTGTAAACATCAAGGGGTCCTGCCTTCATAAAATAGGAGTCCTGGTTCTCACATAAACCATGACATGACCTCTCAGCAGCCAAAGTACAATAAGATAATTATTCCCATCCAGGAATTTCCAGCTTTTTATCATTTTTAGCAATAATTCTCTTTATCTTAAAAAAATGCCATTTTATTTTGTATCCTGCCAATTACACCAAATTGCTCTGCTGGCAGGCAGGATAAGCAACAAAATGACCACACACTAGTCAGATGCCCTGCAGTACTCAGAAAGTTTTTACTGCATACACTCTGGACAAGCGTAGACAGTCTCAGAAACTTTAGCTCAACACACAGAAAGATTATTCCCCTAAAAAAGGATCTACGAATTTCTTACTATTTCTTTAATTTGCTACCATTTCACAATAATCTTTTTCAGCCTACTTTTCTTTCTTTCAGACCCTTATGCATTAATTGCCAGTAGACACACTCACATTCAGGAGGCAAGCCTACTATCTGAGCACTGCTCCTTTTTTACTGCATTACTCTCCATTGTCTCTATTGTTAACCAGTGTCAACTACTCAAAGCACTTGCTTTGCTGAGATCAAGCAATCTAATTTGCCCTTTTTTTGTTCTATTATTACAGTCATTATTTCTCAGCTAGCCCACTGCACTTAAAATAACTAATCAGCTGTGCTACTTTAAAATTAAGTAAAAAACTAACCTTTCTGCATCACTCATGTACAATAAAACAGCCGTAAGTTGAAAATTTATTGTTGATGCACTCTTGTTTGTGTGTGCTCTTTTATCTTAGTATAGTTTAAAATTTTTAGTTTGCTTTTTGCAAATTATTTCGATTTTGGATTTTTCAACAAACCAGAGTGGCTTGACTCTGGCTGGACACCAGGTGCTCACCAAAGCTGCTCACCTTCTCAGCTAGATGGGAGAGAAAATATAACAAAAGGCTTGCAGGTTGAGATAAGAACAGGTAGACATCATTCACAATTTACTCTTATAGGCAAAATAGACCTAATTTGGGAAAATTAGTTTATTACCAGTCATATCAGAGTAGGATAATAAGAAATAAAATCAAATCTTAAAAGAACCTTCCCCCAACCCCTCCTTTTTTTCCTGGGCTTAATTTTACTGCCAATTTCTCTACCTCCTTTCCCCCAAACAATGCAGAGGAATAATGACTGAGGGTTGTATTCAGTCCATCAGACACTGTCTGTGTCTCTCCTTCTTCCTCAGGGGGAGGGCTCCTCACACTCTTCCCCTGATCTAGCATTGGGTCCCTCCCATGGGAGACAATTCTCTATGAACCACTTCAAACCTGAGTACTTCCTATGGGCTGCAGGTCATGAACTGCTTCAGTGTCGGTCCCTTCCATGGGGTGCAGCCCTTCAGGAACAGACTACTCCAGTGTGGATCCCTTTGATGGAGTTACAAATGTTGCTAGCAAACCTGCTCCAGCATGGGCTCCACGCTCCACAGGGCCACAGGTTCTGCAGGTGCCTACTCCAGAATGGGCTTTCCACAGGCTGATGGCCTCCTTCGGGCATCCCCCTGCTCCATCATGGGGTCCTCCATGGGCTGTAGGTGGATATCTGATTCACCCTGGACCATCATGGGCTGCATGAGGACAGCCTGCCTCACCATGGTCTGCACCACAGGCTGCAGGACAATCTCTGCTCCGGAGCATGGAGCACCTCCTCCCCTCCTTCCTCATTGACTTTGGTGTTCACAGAGCTGTTTCTCACACATATTCATACTATTCTCTCTGGCTTCTGTTGCACAGCCTTCCCTTCATTCAGCCTCTGCCTGCTTCTTAACTGTTATCCCAGAGGCACTACTACTGTCACTGGTGGGCTTGGCTTTGGCCGGTGGAGGGTCCATCTTAGAGCCATCTGCACGGGCTGTTGGTTATGGAGGAAGCTGCTGTCATCTCACACAAAGTACCCTTGTAGCCCCCCACTACCAAAACCTTGCCAGGCAAAGCCAATATACACATACCCCTTTTTCTTTGAAAATGTTTTTTTTAAACCATCAAAGTTTTTTCAAGAGAGTTAGATTCTGAGCCCAAAAAATTATACAGCACTCCTGATAGAAATCAGTGATCTTTCATATGGAACATTTCTAAGCATTACACATGTAGTACTGTAAACAAAGGCTAAAAATTGCTCTATAATTTTCTTCTTTGAAGAACAATCACATAGGGGAAAAGGCATACAATAAAGATTCAAAGATTGTTATTACCTCATATTAGCAAGTAAGTGAAAATTGCAGCATGACTTTGAACACAAGCTAGTAGGGACTCAATCTTATGAGGCTGCGAGCATCCTCATTCACCGTTCTAACAGGAATAGAAAGAGCACATAGAAACTCTGGGAACCCAGGTGAAAAGAAAAACAAAAGCCCCAGCCACCTACAGAAATAAACTACAGGAAGAAGGTAACACTTTCAAGATACAAGGCAATGATTAATTAGAATATTTGCCAAGTGATTCTGTTCTGTAGGGGAAGAACTTTGACTTAGAAGTTTAATGTCTGAACTTTGGAGTGAGGATCTGGCCACAGTTCCTTTCTGTCAGCAGTAAATCTCTTTATGCAGTGTCAGTTAAATCAATTTTTGCACAGAGCTAAATGACATTAAGCAAACATCTGTGTTTCAATAAATAATTTGACTTCTTACCACTGTAGAGAAAAAAATTAAATTGAACATTTAAACCAAATTGTGGTTTTCAAATGAAAATCTGGGAAAACAGCATAACCAGTGTTCTACATGAGTTACTGAAGTCATGGAAACTCAAGCACAGTTTTAATACATTTTCTTAGAAGGTCATATCTCTTTTTTTAAAAATTATTTGATCACATAAAACCTTTTATTTTTTCCTGAAAAAAAAAAAACCCACCCAATGTCTGTAAAGCCTTTAAGAAACTTATTATTAAAGGACTTATATAAAGCATAATTAAATTCAAAAATTACCATATATTTTCTCAAAAAGTACAGCACAATACTGAAAATTGCTGTATCACAGAGAATTTTTTCATGGCACACTCTGCATTGTAAAGCAACTCTGAAAAAGACCTAAAACCCTGATCATTGTAAAGGTTTTCATATGAGATATGACATCTACTCTTCACTGTTCAGATAGTTAAGTCCACATAGAAATCAAAAGTAGTAACCTCTACATCATTACACCAGTTTCTGTTTCTGAGGGTAGTAATAGCAACTAGCCTTTTATGTGGGTAATTTAGCTGTGGTTAGTTCCCGTGCAATTTTCTTCTTTGGTATAGATATTTCAGTGACTTATTACTACTTTATTCTCAGCAGTATACTTGGAGCAGATGCATTTATTTATTAATATAGCACAAAAGATATTCAGAGACACTATTTACTGTATATGGCCATAGCTTTAATTTAAAAAAATCAAATTTGATTATCCCATTAATTTTAAATCAGTTTCTTTCTGTGATGCAAGTTGTTAGCAAGTCATGCTCAAGAGCTCATTATATATATATGCCCCAGGTGCATAAACTCAGACTGCAGGCACCAACTGATCTTCAGAAAAACTTTGTTCTGAAAGCACTTGTCTGCCAAAACCCTTTGTTTTGTGAAATAGCACACAAGAGAAGCTGCTTCTGGAAGGTTGAAAAAGAAAGTAAGAAGAATGTATCTTGGCTTAGGTTAATCAAAACTCTTTCCCTTCATCTCTGCTAGAAAAGCATCTGAATGAAAGACAGCTTTGAAAGGTGGACAAATGTACTTTGAACGTTTGAGGCTTGCTGCCTGTGGCAAAACCAGTTCTGTGTAAAGAATCCTCTGTTGGAAAGCCGATTTATTTTTTTTCCATATTCCATCTGTTCTTTTGAATAAAAGTGGAAAACTAGCACTGTAACCTAAGATTTTTTGTGTTTTTACTTTTTTTTGCTTTTCCTGGCTAATTTCCAGATGTTCTATTAAATTAAAAAAAGAACAGAAAATTTTCAAAGCATGAAGAGGATGACTTATTTTTGTTATCAAGAGGACAATAAATGTACTTGCTATTTATACATGATAACACTTGTTTTAATCTTAATTGCCAGAAGCATAATTGTGAAGAACAAAAAGAATAGTAACTACTGTTGCTGTAGTTGGGGTTTTTGTCATGTTATTAAATTACATATTTCTAGATGAAATTTTGAAATTTTGATAAGTTGACATTAAAAAAACCCATAACTGTGTTGAACGATGGATGTTTTTATAACATATAGTAACAATATTTATAATAATTATTATTATTTCCCTTTATATTCCCTTTCTTTTACATCTTTCCTTGTGGAACTCATATCAAGTAATCTTTGTGAATTATAAACAGAGAAATGTTGTGCTGTTACCAAAGGAAAATAATTAATGTAATGCTAAAGTGAACCAACTCAGATCTGTAAGAACAGACAAGAACACTCAGAAAGAGGCATTTTCCTTACTGGTCTGTAGAATATCCCATATACCACTACTTTCTTAGCTGTCTCCAGAATAAATTACAAGTACAAAGATAGTGTCATTTAGAAATAGAAAGAGAAGTTGGAACTACAAGTAAGAATACACACAGTAATTATTTGCTAAGGAAAGACAAATATCTGTTCTCAGAAAAAGAATTGAAGGAGAAATAAGAATTGGCCTGTGGTTCCTGTTTCAGTGATTTCTATTGCTATCAGCTGTCCTTGAGCTAATCTAAAGAAGGGTATTCTATCAGAGCAGACAGAAGTTGCAATTTTTGATCTGATCAAATACAGAACTGTATATTCTTTGGAAAAATAAAAATTCAATCTCTTTGTCAACGCAAACTACACTTTGACTAAAGATTCACCAATAACTTTAATAAAATGAAAAAAAAAGAATATTTTAACAGACAAAATATGTACTCATTATTTAAATGCCATACCTATCTTCTGTATCGTGCGGTCTTATTCATATACATTCCTGACAAGAACAGCATTCAGCAGCTGATATTTACATAATATTTTATTGTGTGTCCTAAAGGAATACTTAAGTAGTAATCAGCATTGGCTATTCTAGAAAATGAGCAATATGTTACCTTGGGTTTAATATTGTTAGCAACTCAGTTGATGACTGTGTCAGGTTTAAAACATAGTATATGGCTAATATTGACAGTAGCATATCCTCTTTTAAAGCTCTTGAGGCAACTGTCATAAATGCCAAATATGTCATATTTTGCTGAGAAGGGGGGAGGGGGATTCTGTTACCTATCACTCTAAAGTTGCCTTGAGAAGGTACTGGGCTTATTTTCATCCCTTGCATAGACTTTCATCTATTCAAGACTTTTAAAATTTGCAGCAATATGCCATAGCTGAATTGCATTTCATTTATACCTCCTGAGCAGAAAATTGCACATGTGCTTGGTTTAGATCACAGTATTGATGTTCAGCACTTACATCATTCAGGTAAATATGCTTCTAATAGCTGAATATGAAGCATTTTTCTAATTTCAAAGTAGCAAAAGTATGGTTGATACAGGTGGGATTAGCCAGTTTACTTTAGTGCCAAAAACTGACATTGAATGAGGAGCACTGCACACCTTCCCTGATTGCAACTCTTTAGCCTGATTCACTATATCTACAAACTCAGTGAGTCAGTTATAAATATTTCTTCTTTTTGGATTACATCAGGTGAACAACCAAAGGATAGCTATTCTAAAAATGTAAATATGCTGCATACTGGCATGTATGTAGGACTCTTACATCTCTTTCTTATCTGTTGCTCTTCCAGTACAGATTCACTTTACCTTTGAGTGTCTTGGCAAACTTTTGGTTTAATTTAGCTCTTAACACAAGCTTGTGCTTTATTTTGTGCAAACTAGAAACAAAGGTAACAGGGTTACCCTGTGGTAGCTACTAGATGCTGAGGTTTTCTTCAGATGTGGGCTCAGCATGCAGCAAGGGGACACATGCAGTTTCAGCCAGTCTGAATTTCACCTAGGTTCATCTGTGGACCTCATTACCATTGCTGGCCTTTTAGGTATATATTCCTCAAGTAACAGACCTTTAGCCTATAGCTATTCTGGGACTGATCTCATTATTTTCTACCTCTATGAGATATTCCTCATATCTCAGACAACAGGAACTTACTCACTCAACAACCTCACTCAGGAAGTTTACTAGCAAGATACATGCAGTCTTCTACAGGGGAGCTGCAATGCACTGATTAGAGAAGCTTTTTCTTTTCTGATTTGTATGTTCATGCTTTTTCATATTAAACCGAGCCAAAAGTGTAAACACCTACCACAGTATAGGTGCATATTTGTTTGGGGTTTTTTCTGCGTATTGTAAGACCTAACTGCTTTTGACATTTTTCATGCACTTCAATATTTATCAATTATTTTTATTCTTAGTAAATATGGACAGACCCTGCAAACATTAGTTAGAAAGCTGCTGACAGGTATTCTTCCTTCACATCGTAGCTTATTTAACAGTGGTATGTTACCTGGATTTGTTGTTGTCACATTTCCTGCTTTGCTATACTACCTAAAAATTCTCATGTGCATTATTTAGGTTTCAAGGCAATGGCAGGGTAAACATCATCCAAAGACAGCAGTAGCTCACAAATTATTATCAATGATGTTCCCCCTTATAACACTCACTGTTAATATATATGTCCTCTGTATTTTTTACCCTACTTGTAATTTCCTCTCATTCCATTGTTTTCTTACTTAACCTATACAAATGCTTTCTGAAAGTAAAGGTGAAAGCTCCAAAAGGTATCAAATAATTTAAGTGGACAATTAAATAGAGAAAAAACCAAGAGAGGTCTGAAGATTCCTATGGAAATATGTAACAGTTGAGGAGTCAGCTATGTTTGGTTAAAGATTTACAATGTTCTTCACAAAACAAAGTACAGTTGATGCAAATGAAAAATCAAAAGCCTTTATCAAACTCAGGTCAATTATGTAAACAACAAATGAATCTAAGAATACATTACAGTACAAAAGCTGAAGTTTCAAACTTATATGTTTCTTAGGCTATCTACCTGTTTCATCCTCAGAAATGCATTAAGAATCTGCATAGGCTACACTGATCAAAAGACTTTATACAGTGTTAGGGAAATATTTTTTTTTTAATATATTTCTGTCTACCATTACATCACAAGAAGGCTCACAGGTGAAAAGGTGGGTGAAAAGGCATTTCCTAATTTATCATAATGTCTTCTATCATGATGTGTAATTTTGTCTTCTGGTGTGAGATGGAGCATGGCTGTAGTTAAGAAACCGATGGACCTGGATAAAGTCCACATTCCTTATTCTTGGGAAAAGTCAATTTCTCTTCTGGTTATGTCTTTTCATGGCTTATCTGTGTATAGCTCATGTGCTTTACAGAAACCCATCTTAGAGCTAAGCCAGAGCTAGAAGGGTACCGAGTATGTATCTATATAATTAGAATCAGAAATGCGTTGAAGCTGAGGTTACTCCAGTCATCTGAATCTACACATCCATGTTGTCCTTGCAAAGAGTCTTTGAACTTTGCCTTAGTTTACTTGTTGGGCTTTTATTATTGTTTGGGATTTGGTTTTCTTCTGTTGTTGTTTCCTTACTCTCCTTAAAAAAAGATTTTTCATTCAAGGTTTTGAAAAGTTTAAGTTAAGGTATTTTGTCAGGTGTGATAGCTAGCAATTTGAATATAGGATGACAAAAATAAGCCATTGGAAATGACAATGACCTTAAACAAGAAGAAAATATTTGAAAATATATAATGAAACTTACAGAAATAGGAGGGGTTTATACAATGTTTTGATGCAAATTGGCAAACACAATAGCTTCAGTAAGAAAAAACCAGAAAGACCCTGAGTAATATCACATTCTCATTCACCTTAATGTCTCAACTGATTGTGAATGACATAATTTCAGGAAAATCAATAGAGCTGGGTTAATCTACATCCCTTCAGATGAATGGAACTATACCAGTTTACACCAGCTGGGAGACCAGGCTGCTCCAGCAATGTCTTGTCCTTGGTTTTAGTAA
>JBCJKH010029106.1:0-12723 GCA_039877255.1 Loriculus beryllinus | reverse complement strand
AAACACTATATACCCTGCGGGAGAGAGGGAGGATGAAAACTATGGTGCCTGCAGATGGAGCGGTGGGGGTTGTGTGTTTAGTAATTTAGAACATCTGTACACTTTTATTACTGGTTTTTCTTCTGGTTTAGTGTTTTCCATTTCCCTGCCTTGTGGTAGAGCCTGTTTTAAAAGACCTGAAGGCAGTGCTGTATTCGGCAATAGGTTAATTTAACGGCTTGGATGCCTTTCGGTTAGGTCAGCACATTCAAAATCAGAATCCAAGTTTTGCTTGGATAATTCCAGTTTACCAAGTCTTTTTGCCTCCTCCCAGCACCCCTGCTCCCCACCACCCAAAACCAGAGTGGGTATATGCAAGGAGAGACCTGCCATTCCCCGTGGCAGCATTACTTGGCTAATGTAGTGTTCTCTGTCGCTCTATGGAGGAATCACGGGGTAGACATACCTTCTGTAGGCTGGTGTATCACTTCTGCCTTTGAGTTTGGGCATCCAGAGACCTGCATTTTCATTCTTCACTGACACTTTCCCCCTCCATCCCCACAAGCACAGCAGCACTTACAGTGTCCTTTCCATCCAGGAGCATTTTAGGATTTTAGGAAAGCTGTAAATAACATAATCCTCTGCGTGCAGAACTAGATTTTCAGGCTATTTGGGAGCATAGCAGATCCCACTGCTTGGGACAGGGCCAACTGGCCCACTTTAATATTCAGCTTTCAATGTATTATTTGGAAGAACTACTGCATATCAGCTATTTGAGTGTTTCATTCCTTTGTTGTCATGTTTCAAGAGAGGAGACGTTGCTTCTTCCACATCCTCAGTTTAATCAGAAGACTGAAAATAGGTATTTGGGGATTCCGGTGTTATTTGTCTTTTCCCTATTAGGAAATGAGTCACGAGCAAGTGACAACAGCATCTCCAATCAGAGGGAGTCAGAGCTTGTGGATGCCAAGGACTCATCTGCTAATTGTGACTTCTAACTGCACAGTCACTCCCTGAACCCTACCCTGTTCCAGGGGTTGCTTCTGCCTTTTGTTATGTCTCTTCCCAGCCAGCTGAAAAGGGCGTTTCACTCTCTGTCAGTGAGGACCCATCCTGAGAGGTCCTGAGTGCTTTTTCATCCCAGTAAATTGAGGGAGCATCGCTGATGGTCAGCATTGCTTAGCATTCCCTCCATCAAATATATCATAGAAGCACTCATGAGATTGCCCATCAATATCTCTGCAGTTCAGCTGCCACGGACTCAGTGCACTGACAGAAAGTCACGTGCATGGGCCAGGCTGGGATGGCTTTACTGGAAAGGCAGCTGAAAAGTCATTTCCCTGGGAGGCAGGGAATGCTCAGCTTATTCTGCTTCATGCCAGTACCACTTACAGCCAGACCTTTCAGTCCTGTTAACATACCTCTCAAGATGTGTGCCGAGTGCTGCCTTAAGATGCCAAATGTTGAAACTGAATGTAACAAAAGCAACTCAATCATTTGTTGCTCAGAACCTTTGCCTCACCACTGACATAACTTTTTTTTCTACATTATTGCTCTGAGATGAAATCATTTGTTCTCCCCTCAGTGCTGAAAATTGCTGTTTTTAAGAGCAGAATGAACTTTATGTTAAGAAATTCTGCATTAAGGACTGTAACTGACTCTAATTCTAGGGGAAGGTTAGGTTGGCTTAGAATCATAGAACCATAGAATAGTTCGGGTTGGAAAGGACCTGAACATCACCCAGTTCCAACCCCCCTGCCATAAGCAGGGACACCTCGCACTAAACCATGGTACCCAAGGCTCTGTCCAAGGGTTCCAGGGAAGAGAGAAGCAATTATGAGTAACTGTGTGCAAAGCCAGATGAGATTGGCTGGATCTTGAGGAAAATGCATCTTAATCCCTTGATCTGGCCATCGCCTGGCAGTCACAGCAGGAAAAGAAAATCACTGGGGGCTTTTTCCATCTCTGTGATCTGCTTCAGAGATGGAAAATGGACAAATGGGTCGATTGGGCAGCATGACAACTGCACACACATTCTTCTCATGAGGAACTGCACATAGCCAGGGTATTCTTGGTTTCTGCTGATAGGAGTATCACAGGCTCTTCCCGGGTCCTCTCGTGTTTACACAAGTGCTGTGTTACTGGGTTATGGAGGGGTTTATTTTGTGTGGTGTGTTCATCGTAGCTGTCACTCAGAGACCTAAACAGAGCCCTGCTGTCCTGCTGCTGAGGAAAAACATGGGGATAAACAGTTTATGACCAAATATTTTGCAGTCTGAGGCAATAAAAGAAGTAACAGATAGAGAAGAGTGATAGGGTCTGTTCAGGCATCGCTATGTCTCTGCACTGTGTGTGTATGTGCACGTTTGGTTTGCCTAGAGAAGAAACAGATGCATTATAGATATTCTTTTCCCTTTTCACTTATTTATTTCCTAATGTTCTCACCATCCAATGGGGTTGTCCCCTCCTCTGTTCAAATCCCAAAGCATTCCTTATCATTCCTAGTTTAGACCAGATTTTCCCCCTGTCCCTCCCTAAACCCTCTGGACTGGGAGGAAGGAAGGGAATTGCATCCCTCCAGTACAGGCATTTCCATATCACGAAGAGGTTCCAAACTACCAAAGCCATGTGTGTCTTGGGGCTACAGAGCTAATTGCCACCTGCTGAAGCTTTGCTTCCTCTTATAAAGGGCAAGGTTGTGGTCAGGTTGTAAAATAGCAGCTTGAGCAAATGTGTTTGAAGCTTCTGATGTGCACAATAGTTGCATATAGAAATATACCTAAGGAAGAGACAGGTTTCCAGAAACAAGAGTAATTTATCTAGGGTCCTGTCCTATATGTATCAGCCCCACAACAGCCTAACCCAGTGACTCTTTGAGAAAGCTGTAGGTTTATGTAGGGTGTTGGTGTTATGTTCTAGTGGCACCGATGCTTTTACTAATGCATTCATTGGAAGCGATGGGGTGATGTGTCCTTGGGGAGAGGGAATGCTAGAGGAAATGCTAAAAACTCTTTGTAAATGCAGATGTGTCATGGAGCTACAGACCAATGAATCATAGAATCCTAAAATGGTTTCTATTGGAAGGGACCTTAAAGCTCATCCAGTTCCAACCTCCTGCCATGGGCAGGGACCCCTTCCGCTAGAGCAGCTTGCTCCAAGCCCCAACCAACCTAGGATGAAGAAATGAAATGACAAGAATAAAGATGTAAAAGCATGTTAGCAAACATATGAAAACAACCCCAAGTGGATCCTAGCATGAGGAAGAAAATATCAACATGAACATTGTATTGCTGCTGGGGTAGGACTCTAGGTGATGGGGATTCATTGAAACAGCCCAAAAATGCCAGAATGAAACCCTTGGCCTTGGGACCCAGAGAGATTGGAAAAGGGGGAGGATAGCTCCAGGAAACAGGGTAGAAACTGAGTGTGTGTGTAACAGCTCTCACCATGCTAATATTCATTCTTTTTCTGGAATAAAAAAAAGAGATCTGGAACTAATAGTGGTTAGGGTCTTGAGACTTCAGTTATTCTAACATGAAAAACTTGGCCTTTGCTATATATGTGAATATATACATTTACATATATGGTGTGCTTCCTCTTTACTGATAAAACAAGATTTTGAGTGTGGGACCATGCTGGGGATCTCTGTGGTAAGGCTGGCTAATTCTTCCAAAGCTCCTTTTCCTTAAGCAAGATCCAGGTGATATGTTAAAAGTTTCCCTGCTTATACTGATCAGAATAAAACCCAGTGTCGTCATCTGGTAGGTGAGAGCTAGGCAATCTGTTCGTGCTGGCATTCCAGATGGATTAAACATTCCCCACGTAGCAAAGCCCAGCTGAAGGACTAGTTGTCAAAAGGGCAGGCAGCAAATGGGAAGCGAGGGAGCTCTGACAATGCTGTGGGAGCATGCACAGCCATAGAAAATAGGTGTGTTGTGGAACTGAGATCAAATCCGTGCTTGCTTTCTGCGGTGTTGCCATGAGTCAGACTCTGGCTGGTCTCACTTCCCAACCAAGTGTCACGCAGCTAAAAAGAGAGCGGCTCAGGCTGGAGGTAAGAAGTGGTTCTCCTTCAGATTTCCATGCTGAGGGCAGGTGGGGATCTGCTCAGTACCTGGTTAAATGAAGATGTCTGATTGCAAAGCAAGCTCTTTTTGGACACACATGGATTGGTCGTGTTCTTCTCATCCTTCTCTAAAGGGTCTTGTAACAACAGCGGGCAAGACTACAGTTGCGGGTGAGAGGGGAGATGTTGTCTCATGTATTTGATCTTGAGGAGACTATCTGCATGCTCTTAGGTAACAGAATAGGGTATGCATCACTTGATCATGGTGCTGCGACTGTCATTGAGCAGGTCAAATAGGAACCAGTCTCCTGTTAAGGCGATTAAAGGGTTCCCATTGACTTCAGTGCACAGCCATCTCACACCTTCAAAGCGCACCTTCTTGCTGAGAGCAGTCTTCTGGACCTTCTGAAGCACCTTAGCAAAATGTTTGAGCAGACCTGTGACTCTGGGTATTCCCTCTCTTCCATTTCTCCCACTCTTTCAGCTGAGCAGAAAGGCGAAGCTCCTGCTGTAGTCTATGGGGCAACATCAGTGCAGCTCCTTAAAATTCCCTGGGGTCTTTACTTGCCCAAATTTTGTTCTAGATGGCCATAAAATCTTGATCTTTTATTTTGTGCTTGGTTTATGATTTTTGCTACATCATGGACTGATGTTGAGGCTTGCGGTGACTTGTCTTCACTTCCTATGGTGAATGTTAAAAGGAAATAAAACCTCTTGTACTTCAGACTTCAAAATGCCCTTTAATGCAGAAGGAGAACCTCAGGTTCATTTAATGCATTTCATCTTCAAGCAGTGCTTTTAAATGATGACTGCAATAAAAAATACCTCCTCAAAACAAGGAGGAGAGCATTGGATATTTATCAACAACTGAAACTGCAAATGGAAGAGGCAGCTTGTTCGAAGTTCACCTCTGAAAATTACTGAAGCATTTACAGAAAGATTTTGTCAGGTATCTTGCATATTCATGAGCTGTGATTTCTCCTATTGCTGTATCTAATTGATAATGCCTCTTTTAATACTGTAATTAAAAACTTTCAGTCTAGGTTATACTTAAACTGTTTGCTCAGGTGCACTGAAACAATTGTTTTGTTTGCCCATGGTTTTAAATACAGCTATTACATGTTAAAGCATCAGCTGTAAGACAGATTTCCATACCTGACAAAGTTTTTGAAGGACCCCCTAGGTAGTTAGACTCTTGACAGTACCTATGAGAATGCTTAGCTTTCATTTGCCAGACCAGTGCATGCACTCACAAGACACGATGAAGAACTTGGAGGCACTAAAGGTTGATGGAGCAGGAGGTAGGTGCCTATAAATCTCTTCGAAATGAAGAGTCTTTAAAGTTCTTCAAAGCTGTTAGAAACTGTAAATACCTTCTGGAGAGTCAGAGAGTGTCCTCTGAAGATGTAGAGAATTTGCAACTTGGACGTAGAAAGGTGAAATTAGAAGTGGAAGCTGATGCAAGAAGAGTGCAGTTAAATGCAGGGTACTCGTTGAGCCAGAGGCACAGTGAGCCAAGCCCATAGCTACACAGCACTGCCTACTCTTCACCTTCTTCACCTTGTGTGGGTTAAGACAGACACAGCACAACCACAAACCCTGTTGCAAGACTCACAGCATGCTTCTTAATTGGAAAAGAGCAAAACAATTGAGCATAGACTGTGGCTTCTAACATAGGAAAGGGAAGGATGGAGGAGGAGATGGATGAGGAGGCAAAAGAAGGATGAAAGCAGCAAGGAGCCAGTCAAACTGGTTGTAGCAAAGCCCAGAACTGATAGAATCCATTCATTCTTCTTTGGCCTTGAGGCAGTGAAGATTTGTGTCTATGTGTGAGGACAGCAAGAGAGAAGTTTCTTCAGCAATCCATTCTGCAAATGTCCTTGTCTGGTAATCCATGCTCAGAGCTGCTGGCTACTATGATCTTGCTGGGACAATGGAAATCCTATTCCATGAGCAGTGTTGAAGCAAATGAGATTCTGATTAGAGGAAATATTGAGAGCTATGAAATCTCCCATGGACACAAATTGTGCAATCTCTTTTCAGAAAAGGTTTCTCCTTTCTCACATTTTACCATTGGTTAGGATCTCAGTGAAATATTTTTATGAGGCTGAGATATTTAGCTTTCCACCTATGTCAGATGGTGTTCAGTTATATGGCTTTATAATATCACAGAAATCTAGATGATGAAGCTAAGATGATACACTTTGACATCATCAAATTGCAGTATTCCCGACCAGTCCAGCCTGAATTGTTTTGATCATTTTTAGTGAAAATGTTGACAAACTGTGTACCTTCTCATGGAGCACTTGGGTTTAATGGAAGCTTCATTTCCCAATGGGGAAATGTGCCATCGAACAAAATGTCAAGAGCTGCTGGGCTGGAGAGCATGCTAGTGGGCAGTGGGAGGGAAGGAAAGAAGAGACACGTGTCATTGACACACACATACACAGTTGATGAAATCAATGTCAATTTATTCGAGTTGTTCTAGCATCACTTTCAATTACATATGCCAAGGAGAAAGCTACGGCATCCAGCTGTGGGAATCAACCAGACAATTGCTCAGCAGTTGTGAGAAAAACAGTCAGCAGAGAAATTATTTGCATTTGCTTGTCTTGACAGCTGATATTTTCCTGATAAATGGCTGCCTTTTGTTGTTCTGGTTGCTTTGAAGAATCAACCCACTTCAGGGGGTGGCAGCTTTGCCTGCATTCCAGGCTTTCCATCAGCTGGCACAGCTTGGGGATGGAAACAGGAGGAGGAGGTAGAAGACCGTGTAGTAAAGATAAGGTTGGTTTGGTAATTAAAGATGTGCTGTAGACAAGGCGCTGGTCTGACAGTGGTGTCATCTGGAGCTGTCAGTGTTTAGGGTGACAGTTTGTCATCCAGAATCAGTGGATTTGGGGGCAGAGTGATCGTAGGAAAGAGGCTTTCATGGCTGGATGTTTTGACCATCAAAACAAATAGGCCTGTGAGGCTGCAGGCTGCTAAGACAGACAGAGGAACTATAGAGCCAGATTTCTTCTTTGGAGAGTGGGTTTGTGCCAGTGGGAGAGCAGGACAAGAGAAACTGTGCAGGCAACTCCAGTTTAAGCTCCAAACCGTGGGATTTCTTTCATTAGTTGTGCCAGGAAGGAGGGCACAGAGGGAAACATTGGCAGCAAGATATGCAAAAGGTGCCCGTATCAAATATGCAAAGTTGCTCCCCCAGGATTTCCTTTTGGTGGGGTCATATTGTTGTTAAATGGCTTGTTAAATAGGATTTAAATGGCTTAGTAAATGGGGTCCCCAGCTGGGTGGCTCTTAGTGGGCAGCCTGTTCCAATTATCCTGGATTTGCCCTCTTCCTGCAGCAGCCCTGACGTGCCTAATGCCAATATTCCAGCAAAATTCACTTTTGCAAGAATATTGTTCTAGCCCAGGATCTGGTCAGGCCTCTAGTTCTGTTAACTACAGATCAGTCATTCTTCTTCTTTCCTGAATGTTGAAGAAAATGTGTTTTATGTGCAAGAAGGGCTGAGAAGCGATACACCCACAGGAGCATCACATTTTTCTAACATCCGCCTCTGTGTTCTTTCTCTGATTTGCCTGCCACTGTCTTTGTAGAGGATCTGTCTCCTTCCCTTAGTGCTGTTCCCTGCCTTTCAGATGTTTTCTTTCTCTTCAGCCAACCCTACCATTGGCACACCACAGCTTATTGCTTCTTAGTGCTTTATCAGTTGGCGAGTGTGATTTTTCCATTTATTTCAGTCCTTCTGTGTATATCATCACTAGATGTTTAATGATTAAACTTTCCTCCCTGTTCTGTTGCATGAATGGGCTCATGAAGGGTAGTGGTGGTGCTGGCAAGACCAGAGCAGGGCCAAGAGTGTCACATCAGCAGCAGCACAGGTACCATCTAGCCTGTTTCAATAGGTGATCCTAGTCTTAGAGAATCACAGAATCAGCTGGGTTGGAAAAGACCTTTATGATCATCAAGTCCAACCTCTACCCGAGGACTGCCAAGGCCACCACTTAACCGTGTCCCTAAGAGCCTCATCTACATGGGTTTGAACACTTGCTGGGGTGGTGACTCCACCACTCCCTTGGTCAGCGTGTTCCAAGGCCTGATGGACCTCTTGGTGCCTTTGGTTCAGGAATGCAATGCTAAAATCTCAGCAGATGTTGAAGGCAGCACCATAGGAAAAACATTCCCTTTGGGACCTATTCCTGATGCTGTACAGCTAAATGGGGGACCCGCAGCCAAACGATCTCCTTGAAGTACTGAGTCTGTCAGCAGAGGTTGAGCTGGCTCAACACAAAGCATCCCTTTTCCCTTCAGGCCCAGGGATGAAAAGATACCTGGGGCATTAGATGCAGTTTGTCACGCTTCAACTTTTCATATGGCTGTGCTGCTTTGTTCCTTAGGCTTACCAGATCTGCAGAAGTGGTGTTCCTTTTGCAAGAAGACTGTTGAGGAACAGACCAACAGCCTCTACTTATGTCTGATATTTTCTGTATACCAAGAGCATCCCTTCAAAATCACCTGTAACCTCTGTGGGGGTACCCTCATTGTCCTACCTAAAGACACAAATCCCTGGGCAGTTTTAGCAGGTTAAGCTGGTCTTTCTTTACTTCATGTGCTCCACTTCTTCACAATCAGCCTGAAACCTCTCCAGAGGTCCCCCTGCATTCATCCCACCTGACGTAGCAGAACTGAGACATTATTGGGCTTTTGAATCCCACATTTAAAACCATATTGGCAAATCTATCCCAGCCTGGGAGGTCTGAAGACACATCTTTGCATGGGATAACATGAACTTGACATTTGGTACCTGCACGTGGAGGAAGGGCTGTTGCCATGCTGTGCTGTATCTGAGATGAGCAGTCCCATCCAACTTGGCACGCCTAGCCAAGGACAGGCCTGGAGCCAGCTCCTGACCAGCACCTTGCTGTTCATACCCATGGAGCTCAGCACAGGCTGCCAGAAAAACACTGAGAAGCCTGAAATCCCTTTTCTGGGGAAGGAAAACAGAGCTCTCCTTCCCTGTCTGTCTTCTGTGGCCCATCACCTGTCTGTTTGAACGTGCTGCTGTCCAGCAGTGGCTGTGCAAGTCGCTGCTTCTCCATCCTGGTTTATCTGGGCTGCAAGGGGGAACTGTCATAAGTTATTCATTAATTTCTTTGTGTCCCTGCCCATGGCAGAGGGGTTGGAACTGGATGATCTTAAGTTCCTTTCCAACCCTAACTATTCTATGATTCTATTCTATGATTCTTTGAGCTTGCTGTGGGAAGTCTCCTTTGCATCTGGCTGTAATAAGCTGCTCTGGTCTGGCTGAGTAGGGTGTGAAGAGAGTGTGGAAAACTCCTGAGAGCTTCTGAAAGGGATTGGACATTGCTGCTTAACATAAAGTGTAAACAGAGCCCCAAAGAGCTTTCAGCTTCTCTGTTGTCTATGTGATGCCCACGTCTCAGACAAGGACAGGATGGAGATAATTGCATCTTGAGTGTCACCAGAGATGAATAAGATGCATAGTGTCATCTCCACATTCAATAGCAAATAAGACCACACAAGTTCTTGAAACCTTGGGTTTGCATCAGAGCATGCAACCAGAGACAGCCTGGAAGCTTCCTCATATACCGACTAAGATCCTGCATATGGGATACAAAGAGCTCCTTATGGGACACAAGATGCTAATCAGTGATAGACAGAAAATTAACAGGAGTGCAATTGTGTTGCCCTGCAGGGTTTCACATAAACATGCTATGAGAAGTGTACTTGTGCGACTAGGGAAATCCATCACAGCTGAGGGGCTTTGGATGTACACCTCTGCACTTGTCCTTTAGGCATTGCCCCCCTGAAGCAAGCCCAAAGGATGTGAAAGGGGCACTGCCATCTGGAATGCAAGCTGTTGGACTGGGAGCAACTGATAGACCCATCTTTTGCTTTGAGCTCTGTTTTGCAGCAAAGTCACCACCTCAAATGTATTACCTCCCTTTGCCTTTTTGACTGTCACACTCACAGACATGCTGAAGAGGGGTGCTTTGGAGGCCATCCCAATGGATGTGTCCTGTCTTTCTGGCAGTACTTGAAGGGTCATGCTTCTCAGGGTGTTCTGGTCAAGGTTGGTTGAGAGGATACTTTGACTCTTTAGATGGGTACATCTTTGACTCTTGATGGGTACATATTTGACTCTTTAGATGGGTACATCTTGAAATGCTATAACTCCTGCTTTCTGAGGGTTATTTCTTGGCTGCATTGTGCTACACTTTACCCTTTGATTTATGGCAACAGAAGAAAATGGGTCTGAATTTAAACATCTGGGGTTTGAAGGCCTGTGAGTTTCATGTGATTCACAGAGGGTATTTTCATGATCAGTACTCCTGACCAGGCTGAGGTGCCAAGCTCTGCCCTTTGAAACTCTATGTTCCTTGCAGCAGTTGTTCACAGGTGGCCTCCACTCTCCATCTTATGGCACTAACCAGTGTGTCAAGAGAGAAGCTGGGAAGCCATATGAGGAACATCCAAGAGTTGCAGTAGTTACAATACAGGGGCAAGAGAACTGGAATACAAAAAGTGTAACCTGATGAATCAAGTGGGGCTTTAAATCAATAGTAAACCGATTAGACACTGTTCCTCCAACTATCGCTGTCTGCATGTCATGTCCTTGGGAAGCAGCATCTCACCTGTGGCTGAGGCATTCTTAAAGCAGAAGGAAAATGGGGAGATGGGTACAACATGGATTCACCTTCCTGGATCTGCACAGTGTTGATTACATTCTGTGAAACAAACTGGAGAAGCCTGAGGGCTGCTCTGCTGAGGTGAAGCACTGGTCTCTAATGCTGAGGTACAAGAAGAGCAAGTGTCAAAGAGCTGATGCTGTGCTGCTCTGAAGGCTCTGTGCCGTCCCAAGATCTCCATACGTGAGGTAGATTTTCCACTATGAGGCAAGCCAGCTTTTGGGAAGTTTCTACTTCAGGGGCTGGCCCTGGATTTTTGAATGTTAAAATCAGTCATCTTTTATTTCTGTTGCCATTCAGTATTATGAGCAAGGATGCTATAGCAGTTAGTCCATGTGGTGTGTGTGGAATTCCTTGGCCTGTGAGGGTTTATGCTGCATTCATGTGTTCCATGAGTTGGGCACAGGTTTTGCGTCCAACAGCAGGAGCTTTTTTTCCAAGGGCATCCCAATAAGATGAAAGTGTGGTCGCTGACAGAAACCACAGTGTCAGGCTACGGTCCTAAGGATGTTTTGGATGGCTCTGTGTTTTAATTCTTGATTTCCCCTGGCATCTAGACAGCCAGCAACTTATGTGAAGTCCTATGGGAAAGGGGGGAAAAAAGGAGAACTGGAGGAAATGCCTGAATTTAAGTGATCAGAATATTTGGATATTCATATGTGCCCTTCTTTCAAAAGAAGCAGTAACTAGAGAATAGACAAAATACTATGTAAAATCATGGTGAAGCTTTAGCATCACAGTTTTCCGTGTTTCAGCCTTCTAAACATATTCCAATATGCTGAAAAGAACAAAGCAATACTTAATGGTTCAAAAAAATCAGTATATAAGAGCATTGAACCAGGGGAACTTGCTGCTGCAGGGTTTTGGTAGGGAGTCATGCTTTTGTAGGAAGACTTTGAGCAGCCTTGGCACTACCATGATTTCTAAAGTTTGTGGGTTTGTGTAGGAAGAGTCAGAAAATGAAGACCTTGTCCTTCAGCATAGGATCTACCACTTGTCTCTTCCCCAACTTCATGTTGAATGCTTCAGTAGGCATTTTCAAATGCTTTTTTGAAGTATCACAAAGAAACAATAAACAAGACGTTGTGATCAAGGGTGAGAAACCTTAACCCATAACGTGCAGCTGGGTATGTGAATCATCTGAAAACCACATCAGCATTGTCTTATGTGTATCAAAGCTGATCGTTTGCTATATTGTTCTAACATACCTGCCCCGGTCTGTCTGGGCTGGAGAAAAACAGGAAAGGAGGAGGCTCTTGGCTGTAAATGAGTCTCTTGTTCCTTCCTTTGCAATGCCGCAACAGTTATGAATGAGCTTTGACCTTGATGTAGGCTGAGCTGGTGAAGGGCTTTTATACGTTTCTATCCATTCATATTTGCTTCACAATGCTTACCTTTTGTCTAGGCAGGCTTTTGTTTCGGTTTGTTTTTTGCTTTGTGGAATATGATTCATCCATAAGCACATAAACCAGCTCTGCTCCCCGGTGCTTACAGTGACAGCACATGTGAGGTTAGCTGTGCTGGTATGTACCATCAGGAAGTCTGAGAGCTCAGAGTGAAGCTTCATGTTTTGTCTGTGCCTCCTCACTCATTGTTAAGTGTGCAGTCACCCTTGTTTCTTCAGCTATGTAGTGTTATAGATACACCCTCTACACAGTCAGGCATCACTTTGTTCAGGGGTCCTAGCTAGACCTTGTGTACAGAAGTTTGTAGCGCAATGTTCCACCAGGTATGAAAAGCATTGCCTGTGCTTGCTGGCATCCTCCACAGCATTCCTTTCCCTCCAGATTTTGCTACAGAAAGCTGGCATTTAACTGCTATAGGTGCTTCTTTTCAAACCTGTTGTCGCTTGCTTGCATCCAAAACTTGCTACTGATATAGAATCATAGAATCATAGAATAGTTAGTGTTGGAAAGGACCTTAAGATCATCCAGTTCCAACCCCCCTGCCATGGGCAGGGAC
>JBCJKH010029104.1:0-48151 GCA_039877255.1 Loriculus beryllinus | reverse complement strand
GCACAAAGGCAGCATCACTGAACCTTATGGTGATTCTGTTTACAGTTCCATTAATCACTACACAGGAATGAGCACCAGCTAAGGGAAACAGATGCTACAAGCTGAAGGAGCAGTGAGAAAACAATGCCAGACACTGTGTAGGTCACTGGAAGTCCCACTAACTCATAGGCACATTCCTGCATCTTTATTTTGGCTCCTTGACTGTCCTCACTCTTATTTCTTCCTAGAGCAAGTAGAGTACCTGAGGTGCAGCAGGAGAACCCTGGGACAACAAACACAATAATTCTGACTTGGGAACGATTTTCCTGCAGCTCTTCTAAAAATGATTTTTCAACTGAAGAGTGATTAAGGCAGCACTTAACCACCCGGTGCATAGACTACATAGTATCTGTTGTACAGAGACCCTTTGATTCATTCACTAGCTTGTTAGATAGTGACAACGCAATGGAAAGGTTGTCATGGAGATACAGACAGCTTCTGCTTTCAGATCCTTTAAACTCCACTGAAAAGCCAAACTCTCCCTTCTCTAAGTTCCATTTTCCAAGATGGCTTTCAAAGCATTTATTTCCATAGCCTTTTTTCTGCTAAACTTACGCAGTACAAATGTAGCCATGGAAGACTTGAGATACATTGGGATACAATAGCTTAATGCCTCAATTACTTCTCTGGCTGACCAGTTCCATGCACCAACAGTGTCAGAATCACTACAGAGACACAAGCAAAGCTCTGTCAACAATCTGACAGATTGATTATTTACAGTTTTAGATACATGTTGTTATGAGGCCTCAGCTTCAAGACAGCAAACCTTGACTCTTAAGCCTGAAGGAGCCTCCTGCTGGCTTTACTTCTCCCCCAGAGTAAATACAAACACTTTGCATGTCTGGAAACAACTCTACTTCAATGAATTCAGGTTTGTTTTAGCTGAGCTGCAGCATTACTTTCAAATAGTTATTGCAACTCTCTCTGCATTAAGCATATATAAGAGATCACTCCCTGCTTTGAGGAGAATTGAAATTGCTCCTCTTCTCCCCCTGGGTGATCTGTCCTTGTTTACAACCATTGCACTGTTGTGCCGTTGCCACTTCAATACCCCACAAGAAGCCTGTAAACACATATGCCTTACAAATGTATTCTTCTCACCTGTGATCTCCAGAGAACCCATAAGCTAACACAGGCTGCTCAGCAGAAGACAAATCCAGTGAGCAATGATAATTAAAACTGTGAATTTGGTCACCAAAGGTTCCCTGAACTCTTGCACTGAACAGCTTGGCTGGCAAGCTTCACTACAGGGCCTCATGGGTTACCTGTCACTCACGCATCCCAGTAAAATGTCAGCACAGGTGGCTGCAAGGGAATACACACCATCAGGAAGTCAAGTCTCTAATGGTCTTTAATGCAATAAATAGTCTGTCCATTTTGAGGGAAGCACAGCTTAGCACCAGTCACTAAATCAAAACACTGACACCCTGAGGTTTCTTTTTCAGCCTCTGAACCAGACTGGAATATGCTTTGTGTACAAGAACTGATGACATCACAGCTCCAGATGGGTTAGCCATGAGCTGGTCTGTCTGAAATAGACTTGTATTAAAAAAAATATGCTTATTTTTGGATAATGCACCAAGGAGACAAATCTTTTGTGTGAATTTATATTACGATCAAACCAAAGAATTACCCAAGCATCCTGCCTGCACTCACACCAACAGCAAGTTTCACACTACCTGAAATGGATAGGATCGTAAAATCACAGAATGGGTTGGGTTGGAAAGGACCCAAATAAAGAACATCCAGTTCCAACATCCCTGCCACAGGCAGAGGCACCTCACCCTAGACGATGTCAGCCAAGGCTCTGTCCAGCCTGGCCTTGAACACTGCCAGAGACATAAATCTTGATTTGGAAATGGCACACAGGAAAACAGCACCGAGTTGGGGGTGGGTTTGTGCTTTACCCTGATACCTGAACACCTTTGAACTGCACTTGAATTCCAGCGTGTCTGTCCTATTGATACCTGAGTTACGAAAAGCCTTCTCACGGATGCTGGTCAAAGGTAAAATTACCTGCTGACAATCCTACAGGACCTGTAATGGTTTACAACAGTGAACTGACAGCAACTCAAATCTTTGGCAAACAACCTTAGCATCTTATTTGGTACCACTATATTCAGAGCCTTGCAGAGACAATGAGTTACACATTCATTTTGGTTTCTAGATTCTCATATATTAATTTAATATCTTTTGCTTGAAAACTGTGATAAAACCCAATTAAAAGTCTATTTACCCCTAGATTCTCCAAAGAGATGATGGGCCATTTTTCCAAATTTGCTGATGTAAAGAGGGAACAGACATACAGTTTCACAAAAGAAAATGTAGTGCAAATCAACCAACTCAAGCAGAAAAAAAAGTTATCAGCTTATCCTCTTACTAAGAAAAGAGAGGTAGGAGTACACATTTTTTGCCAGCATAACCACATTAGCTAGAAACAAATGCCAATTGATAGAAATAAATGGCCAAATGATTAGTTGGCAGTGGGGAGCCTTTGATTCAACTTCTTTGCTATGAACAAGCTTTGCACTGAATGGTAGGTTTGTAAAATCTAAGGGTACAGTCACACCACTGATTTTTTCCCCGATGTTAAGCATCTGAAAAGTACCTGGGCTTTCACGCTGTTACACACTGACAAAATAAAAGGGGAGATTGTTCAAAGACACAAACGGAAGTTAAAAATCCTTTTTCTGAATTTCAGAATAACTTTCAATGGGAACCAAGTATTTAACTACTATTTATGTAGGAAAACGTACCATGTACAGTAAAGCACAGCTAAAAGATACCTTCCTGCTGGTGTGGTTCCTCTTGCTACACCTCAAGAGGTGGTCAGAATATTCTGTCTGGACCACTGTAACACATTCTTACTCCAAATGCCTTCGCAGCTGCTTGCCCCATGCCTTGCTTTTGCTACAGCATGACACCATATATAACCACACTGAAACACTGAATCATGCTTTCCTGATAAAATGATCTATTAAATCCCCACTCTACTAAAAACATAGCTCATATTATTCTGAATTATTTGTGTTCAAAAGCAGCTTCACCTAGATGCATATGCTAGCATACCTAAGAGAAGAATTGCCTCCAACAGGGGATGGCAACAAGCAGATGGACCAGGCTGGAAAATAATCTCTTCAAGCTGGCCCAGGAAGCAGCACACACAAATACAGCTTAATGTCTATGCAGCTGCTTCCAGGCCAGGGGAACAGTCAGCTCCAGATACATCTTTTCCAGTGCAGAGCTGTGTGCAGAATGGTCAAACACAGCCTCCAAGTCTGAAAACAAGAGAGTTGAAGAAATGAGACACTTGTGCAAAAAAGAAATTGCTGTTCCCTTCAATCTACAGTTCAGGCCCCTTTATTACAGTGAAGGACATAATAGCCCTTATGGCAAGTCAATAGAAAACTGAAGTCACAGCTCCCCTTCAGAACAGCATGCTTTGACATGAAAATTTGTGTTTTCTTTATACTTGTTATCTGGGTCTACTATGTTCATTTCAGATTTGAGATTTAATTTTTCTGTGGTGATTTTAAGGCCTGCTTTTAACTTCACATTGTGGTGACTGTTATTTACATTTTGACACAACAAAACAATCTTTCCAGAAGTTCAATTAATAAACCCCCTTACAAGTAATACACATGGTCAGACAGCTTTCCTAAGATTTAGGCAGAAAGCCACCCTTCCAAATGAGATTTGGAGGCAAGCCTAGAAACAGTCTAAACACTAATAAATTCAGCTATCCCCCCTATCCCTGGAAGTCCATCCCATGAAGCTGCCAAGTTGTCCTATCTCAAGACCAGGCACGATGTCTTTCAAACATTCCTGAGAGCTTCTTGCTCTCACATTCCTCAAACACATGCCAATTCATCTTCCTGCACAGCATGTCCCTAAAACAGTGCCTGACCTAGAGAAACAACAGAGAAGCACGCTGAGAGCTGATGACATGTATTGCCTGAGACAAAAGCCAGCCCTATCCTGAAATGTACTAGATTAAAAACCAAAGATTATGATGCATTTCCATTGTACTCACTTATCACAGACCCTGAAGCAATTCTTAGTTATATCAAAATGTTTGTCTTTGTCTCAGAATAGGAGCAAAAATGCAGGTTTTAATCTGCAAAATTTGAACTGAATTTTAAGAAAGAAAAATCTTTAATGAAAGCAGTCCAGAACCTGTCATTTGGGTTCAGTAGTCTTGCAATGATAAAATAACTTCATATCATGAACATAAAAACATGAGTACGGCAATTAGATTTCACAATGAAAGCGTTCACAAACTGTTAAACATCAAATGATTCACCTCAGTGTCATGGGATTCCCCAAATCCCAAAGATAAGCCAAACAAAATTATAATAGTAAAAAGGAAAATTAACTATCATTTGGCTCATTTAAGTCTATAATTGGACTTCCCTACATCTGTAAAACTTTCTCTATTGGGTCATGTTAGTTTAATGGTTTTACTTACACAAGATAGAAGAGATGCAAGCTAGTTTGTGCACATCACTTAGAGATTTCAGAGGTCATAACTGTTTCTGCAGCCTTTACACCTATTCTGCTCTGTCAAGGCAGCACGTCGTCCCTAATAAAAAGTTAAAAACTAGCGTGAAAGGTACTGGAATAACCAGCTTATACTGAAAAGGCTTAAGAGTGTCTAAAATGGTTCTGCAAAGTCAAGCGTGTGGGGAAAGGAGAGGAAGAGATCTGTTCTGTCACAGCATAATAGCCTGAGGGAGAGAGGAAGCTGGCATAAATTCAGTTATACTTTTAACTTAAGTTACACTACAATTTAAAGTCTTTGTGAGCCCAAGACATACAATCCCTTTTGAGCATAACAGATTACCATCTAGGTGAATCCAGGAAACCAGCCTAAGTTTAGAAACAGAAAAATAGTGTCTTCAGGAGGTTCTTCTGAAATTAGTGGAAAGCTCTTTCTGTCAAAGGGAAAAGAGACAGTTTTCAGAGTTCACTAAAAGATCTATAAATCTGCCTCTCTTCAGCATCACAGGTAGAGCAAAGACAAAGAGATTGTGCATCTATTAAAAGAAAACAGTAATTTAACTCCACAAGAAAGGCTTTATCTTTCCCCCCTCCAAGAGTCTTTTTCTATTGGCATTAATCTCAATCAATACAGCACAGTCATCCGCTTTATGAATCATGTAGTTTCCAGCAACAAATAATGGGAGAAGGAAAAACTCCTCAGAAAAAAACCGGAGGATAAAAGCTAGCTTTTACAGTAGCAGTGATTTGTAATAAAGACGGTAAGCTACTGAATTTTTTCATGATCAGACAGATGGGTTGAATCCACCTTACATTATACATGTATTGTTATTGACCTCTGCTGCCTGTTGGGATACAGCTAATTTCTACAGAGATGGCACTGTGATTTACTGGGCATGCTGGTGTGTATGGCACAGCTGCTCAGGCAGGAATGGAAGTGCTGACTCATACTGAAGTCCTTCATAGTCCTGAAGGTCAGACAGACGCTACGCAATAACATTAGGACAACAGTTTTCCTCAACATTACAGGAGCAGTTGCAAGCAATTTTCTTAGGCAAGTTGGGATAGAAGGATCACAAAGACGCAAGTAGAATTATTATAAGGTTGTATTTCAATGGTACTATGATTTCATGTATAACCAAAAAGAAAATGTAGTGTCTATATAGTAATAGAAAACCTTCCTGCTGCAAACCAGCAATTGAGGCAGAAGATACAACAAAACCAATCCAAGAGAGCCAGTGTGAACTAATTGCTGTGGATGCATGAAAGCTGAGCCAGCTGTGCTGTTGGGTAACTGCAATAGCTAACTGATTATTCAGATAGTTTGTAGAAATATGGACTATTTTAAAACAATAATAAAACAAAACAGCATTATTACTGTTCAAATCAAAGAACAAAGTAACCTAAGTAATTTTTTCCATATATAGGAGACTTCTCCACAACAAAATGAACCCCAGTAAAAAAAGGAAACTAAGGAAACTGTCTCAAATATAAGCAACATATGACAACACAGACTCTTCAGAGGGCTGTCTGCTCTCACTGGTTACATCAATTTCTATGGACTGTTACTAGCAAAGTAGATGTGCTCACAGTTTCAGCACTAAGGTTGAGGCAATGTCCCAATAGAACAAGAAACCTAATTACTTTGAAGACAAAGCATAGTAGATTTATGAATGGTATAGGCCATAAGTTCCCATAACAACAACCCGGATTTAATGACACAAGAATCCCCTCTTGGTCCTGAACTGCTAAGCACAGGGTGACTAATTTCTTGCTATGTGCCTGTGAAGTGCCATGACTGCTACTCAGCCCTTCCACAAGTCACAGAAACAGTACTAATGCAGGCTCACACCAGGTAACATAACAGCAAGTCCCTCCTGGAGAGCAGGAGAAGGATATTTCTAGACCGCACAAGTTATTTACCTTTGCAATGGTCTTCTCTCAGTAGGTTGCTGTTACCACTCCCAGGCTACTTTTAAACCACAGAGGGCCTTTTAAATCACAGTGTCTCTTGGTACTAATACTACACCTATATATTAAAGTCCCATTTCTGAAAATTTTATAAGTCCTTGAGAGATACATTACCTATATAAACAGCAGTGCCATAGGACAGTATGATGTGGTGTTAGACGGTTTCACCTGGTAAGCAACTTACTGACTTACTAGAACCTACTACGTTTACCTATAGAATCAATTCTCCTTAACATCAACCTGTAGCAGAACATCAACAATGAAACTTTAGTAAAGTGAGACAAGGAATGCAAACTCTTTGCTTACACACCTATATCAAAGTTCCTATTAAGGAATTTTTCTTGCAACTCACAGATATACTTACAAATATTTATCAGTCATGGGAAAAGAAGCACCAACATCTTCACACACTGATGTATTCAAGCCAGTGCATAACATTGCACTGGGTTGCTACCTCACCTCTACTTGCCCCTGGGTCTTGGCTTTATTGCCCTTTGTTAGAATTCCTAGTCTGATTCACACTCACATATTAAATATTTATATTAAACAACTTCACCCCTTTCTAGAGTTTTATATCCCCATCTCTGGAGAGGGGGGACATTTCAGGCAGCTCAGCAAACTGATTCATCAGGGAGTAGATAGCTCACTTGATTTTGTTCATTCTAACACTGTGGGTTTAGTGCTAAACACCTACACTGTTTTTTTTCCTTTCTAAAGCAGTGTGAGTCAAGCTTTTTTAAATGATATCAACCTAATTAGCAATCAAAAACTATGAATACAGAGCCAACCCTCTATCATAAAAGGTCACTTAAAATCCAAACCTGAGAACTTGAACTTAGCAATGTACATCTCTTGACATTCAGCCACCGTAAATAAGTAACTCCCATAATGTTTCATATACTGAGTGAAGAGATGAGAAATCTCACGTCTACTTTCAGTTCTGTGGGACAGGAAAGATAGCATTTATCAAAGATGGTATGTATGTGGTACTTCTCTAAGTCTTGTGATACATTCATGATGTACTGTTTGGTGACCCTACCTGTGCTGTGGATAAATTTGACTATAGGATGATGTTAGCATTGTCTTTCACCTTCAAAATGCTTTCTTAGACAGTCTTGGGCTTTTCATCTTGTTAGGACATATCATGTTTCATCATGTTAGGACATATTTACTGATAGGAAATATCAATGTTCTGAGATAAACTGATTCTAGTGGGAGATTACCTGCCCATGATACGTCATCTTTAAGGTCCCTTTCAACCCCAATCATTCTATATAAAGAAATAATCAAACTAAACTGTTCCTTTAGGCATTCATGCAATTTTGTCTCCATTAATTCCGCCTTACTGACTTACTAACCTGGAAAAGTTTAAGTAGAGGTGCATGGAGGGCTGGAAATGTTGCTCAGAGAACAATGACTGGAATAGCTCTAGCTGGCATGCAATTCTCATAAGGCTATACCACTGTTTCTCTACAGAAACGTCTAATGACTAGAAAAACAGTGGGAAAACCTTGTTTCTGTATAAAAAGCTGCTTTTGATAGAAGGGGGATAAAACTTAATCATGGAAAGACATATTTGCGCCTGAACAAATTCACCATTTTGCCCAGAGGGAGAAGTTGAGTCATTTACACCGTGAATGGGAATGTTGGCTGGTAGAAAGAACAAACAGTACACTGGATCAAATATCCAGATATTTGCAAAACTATCAGTTTTTATATTAACTGAAAATGGGTAGTTTTCTACAGCTGTTTTCAGTATTGTCAATCACATCAGTCCAGGGGCCAGCAATACCAAGGTCAAAAGAACAAGCCCCCACTTTCAGAGTTCAAGATTCAGAATGACCTTCTAAAGAAAATAGTCATTTTTCACTAGACCCTCTAGGTCTCTGGAGTTATGCTGCTTTTTCACAGTGAAACATTTTGTAACACCTCAAATTAACAGGCTAAATAACAGCTCTGTTAAACAAAATCAGATATTACAGGTGGAAATGCTTTCATTTGCCCCTACGACTCCTAAATCTTCACAGACTAAGAGGAAGCTAAATCAAGAATTAGGCTATGCCATTTACCTGCCAGTTTGCAGAAAATCAATACGTGTCTATTAGTAATAACCTAAAATATCCTGCATTAATTTGGGTCTGCTTCGGAGGCAATTAAAACTCCATTCAAAAGGTGTGCATCTTGCTTACTCAAAGAGGTCCAAGTCCATTAACCTAACCTCAAAGTTAGGTTAAAGGTATTCATCATAATCCAAATCCCCTTAACACAATTCAGTAACAGACTTTAGCTGGCATAGTGAGTTTTTAAATTGCCTTATACTATGGTCACCTCATGAACCGTTTTGTACTATGGGGCTGAAGCCCCAGAGCTGACACCAGCAGGCCTCCTCAGTAAGGCTCTCATGGATTGCCAAACACCTCAGTGGGTCGGACTGTATTTTTCGGTTTTTAAATTGGATTGGCACTCATCTGAAAGGGTTAACTATTAGATTAATAGTTGTGTTCTTCAACTACAGCAATAACATTGGGTTTTGACCAGTGGCAGTTCATGGCTTTTCAATTTTGGGATAGCAAGTAATTATTTCTTTATGAAGGCAATAGAGATGCACCTCTGCATGCTGCAGCAACTTTTACCTACAAAATCAATCAATAATGCAAGGAAGACAGTAAATTAATGTTTGTAGAAGGTAAAAAAAAGCTGTAGTTTTCCTACCAAAACATCCCTGCCCTTACTTGCTTCCTTCTGCTGTTCACTAGCTTTAAGACCTTCAACCCAATCTTAATATATGCTGACAGAGCACTCTGGCAGAATATAGTTGAAGCAGGTATTGGTCATCTCCCACTGCAATGTAGTATTTTCTCTATGTGGCATTCCCTTTCAACACTAGTTGAAGTTTATCACATCCTACACCTGCAAAAGTAATTAAGACCACAGTGTAAGAAGTTAGACAAAACGTAACAGCATCTAAAACTGATATCTTGAACTATGTTTGCCAGAACACTGCTATTGACCAAAGTTAACAGAAGGACAAACTACTTTTATCAAGCACAGTAAAGGACTTGAGTGCACATACGTAAGTCTGTTGCTTTCCTGGTTTCCTGTCCTGAGAAATGACTGTATTCAAAGTGAAGCTCCTGAGGGCCCATGTAGTCAGTGCACAGGTACAGACGGTGCAAGATATCACAATCCAAATGCAGACTAAAGCCATCAAATTACCAATTATTCATATCTATCTGTACAGAACAAAGGAAGAGTAAATACTGAGACAAAGCCTTAGCCTCCAAACCTTGGCACATCATTGATACAAACAGCACGATCTCTACAGTCAAGACAACAGCCAAGAACTCACCTGGGAGACTTGCAGTGATTTTGCCACTAACTTGAGAAAAAAAGACCAGAACCAGGTAGTACAACACCTGTATCAGATCTCTTTTCTCCAAATTTCTGGAATTCTTCATGGTTATGATGCCAACTGGAAAGAGAAGCAGGAAAGGTTCCTCTCAACGAGGAACAGCCTGTCACACACTTCTGAAAGGCAACAAGCTTCTAGACAGGGAAAGAATTTGAACTCGAGCCTCCACAAAAAAAACCCTCCACCCAAGTACAACAGCAGCCATATCAGTAAGGAAAGCAGCAGTCATTCCATGCATTTTATTTCATGCTTATTCCCAGGCCAAGCTCCTTACAGAACCTGAAAAAAGAAATGCTAAGTTTCAGGATCTTGGCTGAGCTTGGGGCTGAGCTGCAATGCTCCTGTCCCACTGAGGCAGCTGTGGATTTGAGCAGAAAATAACTTCCAGATGTTTGGCAAAATGAAACACTTGGGGATTTCTGCAGTTCACCTACCTCCAAGATAAAGCAGCAAAGGGTCTCTGGAAAGCAAAACAGAAGTGCTCAAGTCACATTTTATACACTCAATTTCTTCTTAGTCTATGGCATCACACAACCAGACAGTTCCTCTGCAATCCCCAAGTAGGAGAGGTTTACTGTAGATTTTAGCTATCTGCATCAGAAGAATTATCTCTAGTTTCATGCAACTACCCTGTTATGGTGCTTTCTATTCACACTGAATGATATGCTCCTAGCAACAACTCGTAGAGCACATACAACTTCACACGAAGGTGTTTTGTTAGTCAAGTTTCAGCTTTGGTTACAGCACTGGGCATTTAGCCTTCTAAAATCCATCAGTGACAAAGGCTTATGCTTTTGCATAACTGTCTTCTCTCCAGTCTCTAACACCTGGAAATATCTCTGCTTCAATGCTTATGCTATGAAGGAAGTTCCGCAGCTTCCAAGTGGCTTAGGGTCAAATTTGAAAACAAGCTCTTTCCAAAGCTATCAGAACATCAAAGTGAATCTCCTCCATCTCCTGCACCTTGTTCCATCAAGCACAAGGGAATTTGGGCATGCACATCACATAAAATTAACCAAACTCTTCATTTTTATATAAAATGAAAAAAAATAAGGGATTCTCCTTAAATTAGCCATCAGAAGCTGCACTTTAAATGAGCATTTTGATATAGTACAGGCAGCTTTAGAAATGGAAAGAAGAGTGTGAGTGAAGCTTTTCATTTGCAGTCTTCCAGGAAAGAGATGCTCTATCATGATGACTTGATGCTGTATGACCAAGTTATGCTACAGTACCACCAAGTCAGTAACAAAACTAAGTTTGGTACATGGGGAAGCCTGGAGGCAATCACTCATCACAGCTCAAGAAAAAGTGTAACACTAATCCATGTATTCAGTGGTGCCTTCATCCAAACACTCCAGCAGACAGCTAATATTGACATACTGTAGGTGAAAAAGCTACTCTACATGCTAGCATCTTTGCATGTAGCAATATTCTCATTTCAGTGCAAATTTGCTCTTTGACTTGGAAATATACAAGACACAACAAACCTAAACCTATTTAGGCGTAATAAGCCATTTTGAGAATGCTCGTGTTAGACTAGTCCCTGCTATGGTGTGACCCAAGAGATAGCTCATTTTTCCTTAGGCTAGACCTCACTAATACCTCAAACGGTTTTCCTTTTGTCTTGGCCTTAATGCAAGGAAGCAATTTAGCCAGGTTCAATGTGAAAGTCATTCATACCTCTTTTTTCAGCGTGACTCTGCTGACATTTCACTCTTATTCTGGCGACAATCCACTCTCACTCTGCCTTTAGCAGTGACTACCAGGCTTTTTGCTCAGTCACAAGAATGCTGTTTACTTTGTTAACTCAGGTGGTTGTAGGTCTTACGGTTCAAAGCTTTTTTTCTACAATATTGATTTAAGGGTTCTTGTAGAAAGCCTGACATAGCACATCATCTTGCTTTCTCCATCCGTTACCCACTTTAACACCAGAAGTCTGCAGCTGAAAGAAAAGCTGTACAACCACACATGAGAAAATAGGCATCTAGTCAATAGATGCAAAGTCAAATCAGTAGGAGAGCTAGGACCTGTCTTTGTTCCTTGATAACAGTTTAAGCCCACCCCTTCTCCAACTTAGCCTTATACCTTGTGCAATGAGGAGCAACACTGAGTGCACAAACAGGCCTAAGAGTTGTTGCACCTTCATTACATCTCCCTTTAAAGTTGCATTTGGAGACAAGGCTCAGGAGAAACCAGATGTTAGGAAAGCTCCTCTACTCCTTCCCCAGAACACACAAACTACAAAGACAGGATATAATGGAAATGCATACACTTTGTGACTCTGAACAGATTTCAGTTCAGAGCATCATTCATCCCACGGTCTCAAATAAGCAGTTTTTGGAAATGCAACTCCCTGCTTTCTGCAGATGCTGTTTCTTTGCCGGTACCCTTCTTTGGGAAGGGATTTACAGCCATAAAGCGTGATATTATTTCATCTTTTGGAAGAAACATGTGATCATGATAAATACCACCACAACATGTTGCCAACTCTTTACTTGAAAAATGAGAGGTATTTTTTTCATAGCTAGAGAGGAATAAACTTCTAAGCTTCTTGAAGATTCGCCTTTCTTAAGATACTTAGGAAGGGTGGGTGGTTGTGTCTATTGGCCTTCTCCAGTAAATCAAACCCCTCATACTTTAACTTTTAGTGTCTTTACAAATCTGTCATGTCTAAAAATCCCATCCCTCCCAAATTAATTCCACACACCTTTTCAGGGAGGGTGGAAAGGGTGAGAAAAGCCCATGTAAAAGCTCAGATACAGAGATTTACCAGAATGCTGTCCCACTGAAATACCCCATCATGCTCCAGTACCACTCCAGAGTCCCTGCCCAGCCGTAAGGAAACAATCTTGTACCCTGAGAAAGGCGATGGGAAGGAAGCATAGCTCTGCCTCAACTGCAAGCTCAGAAGGCATTTCAGTGTGTGTGGTTTCAACAGCCCTAAGCTGCTGTTGCTCAAGAGGTAATATTCCATTTATATCCAACCTATAAAGTTTTGGCAACATTCCCCTTGGTTTATAACAGTTAGGGCCTAGGCTAGACATTCCTCTAATGGGGAAAGGTCAATATTTTTCATACTGGCTTTGCAACTTTATTTTCTTTTAAGTATTGCAAATAAAGCACTTAAAATCTCCATCTATTGCCTGAAAGAATTAGGGAGCAATATTGGACCACCCTACAAGCCTAGCTGGATGGTTGTCATTTTTAAGTGTTTTCCCTCAACTAGTCTCTTAGGAAAAAGCTTGAATGATAATAGATCATTGTTGTTTCACCTAATTAAAACCAGATTCCCAAGTCTCCAAACATACCCAGCACAAACTCAGTTGGACTGCCCCAAAGCAACTTGCAAGTCATTCAATTGCTGCAAAGGCCAGGAAAGATTTGCAGTGGCAGAGCAAGATAATGCAAACTGCAAGCTGTTACCAACAGCTGCATTTCAGATGAGGGAAAACCAAATAACCTCAGAGTACAACAGAATGAAAGCACCTGAAAACTTTGAGAACCTAACAGCTTTGATACAAATTCTGCCTTCAGCAGCCAGAGGGAAAAGGTTATTTGCACATCAGAAAGAATCTTCTGCACAAGACAGTACTTGTGGATAGTGAAAGCAGTAACAGGAAGTATGTCTGCAGCTATTTGCAAAGGATGACCAATGAAACCCCAGTTTCTTCCCCAGAACACCTTGCTCAGGGATATGGGTGAAACGAGGGCGATGCCTAGGGAAATACATTGTGACTTCCCTTTTAGAACGTCCCACCTTTGGGAAAAGATTCACACTCACTGGGTTTCCTGGCTAAGAAAGGAGTTATTTATTCAGTATTTAATACCTTTTTCTATCCAAAGGATAAACTATAGATACTGGAAAGAATTCTCTCTCCCTTCAGTATCTGTGTCCACAAAGCTCTCACTGATACTAATTTTAGCCGAAGTCTACCCTGAGTGAATACTCAGCAGTCATGGAGAACTGGTCTTCTCTTTAGAGGGGGGTCAACTGATTCCACAGAAATGTTTCTACTGCATGGTCTTCTGGAGACGTTGCAGAGCTGGAGACAGCACAAACTCAGATATGTCCCTAAAAAGTATTTATACTACTAACTTCTCAATGGGACAATCTGGCACAGCTAAATTGGGATAAAAACTGTGCAAAACAGCACTTGAAGAGCTTTAATCACGTAAGTGGGAATTGCTGGCCAAGGGGACTGCTTTTTCCACCATTTAAAATAAACCCCCCTGTTACGCATCTAACCCCAGATCATTAAAATGAAAATAAAACCAATCATAATACCTTCTCATTCCTTACAGTTTGTTTTCACATGCTGCTGCTTGTTACTGCAAGGATGTTACTTACTCTCATTCTAACACAGGTGTGTCAAAGTTACTCCCAGGTTTTTATGCTTTCCAGAGAAATTCTTAACCTGTAACTTGAAAAGGACAGCTTCTCACCATTAAGTTCCCTTGAAATCTTTGTAACACCCCCACTCACCCCCCTCCCCCCCAGCTTCAATATTGCCTAAATTAGGTTAATGCAGAAACTCACCCTCACTACCTATATGAGTTGCACATGGGCTGAATTAGATGTCACCTTGAAAGCGCTGGATTTTCCTTCTGCACCTGTGCAGCAACACTCCCCTACTTCATCTTTAGCCAAAGCCTGACCTGAGAAAACACAGAATGATTACATGGGAGCCTGGCTGGACCTCATGGATGTGGAATGGCTGTTTCTAAAGAGGACATGGCATGTTGATTGTCACAATCCATTTTAAGTCTAAACAATCCTTTCCCTGGGAAATCTGAGAAAACCAACTATATGCAATCGGAATGCACTGTGCTGAACATTCATCCTAGAGTCAAAACAGTAATAAACAATACTAAGAAATAAGAGTGGATACACTGAGAGGTGATTTATATTTGACTAATTAGTTTGGAATATACTGTATGCACTCATTAAACTGCAGAATGGACCAGGAACAAATAAAATTAAATGTAGCAGGAACAAAGAAACAAACAAGGATGAAATTATTCATAATAGTAAAAGAACTGACATATTTCATTCCCAGTTTAGGTCAACTGAAGTAGACACACATCAGGAACCTCCTTTACTCCTTGCACACCCCATAAGAAAGCAGTGACTCTTTCATAGTGACATCTTGGCACTCAATAGAGTCATTCCTCAGTGACCAACAAAAATACAACACTCGCAGAAAAGCAACGTGTGGCATAAGACCAGGAAAAATCCAGATCAGCAACAAAAAACATTATATTCTTCAGCTGTTGTGATAAACTGCTTAAAGATAGACATATGAAGAGGGATGTTAGAATCAACCAATCCCAAGAACTTCCCAAGGAAGAAGCTGAACTTCATCTTTTCTATAAATCCCTCTGAAACAGGCCACATGCACCTCAAGTTCAGGGTTAACTCTGTCCTAAACAGAGCACCTAATCCCTATTAAACACACAGTAGAGATCATTTAGGTCTGTGCTACCACAGGTCAGCCTTTTACACACTGTTCAGGCATCTTTAAGTACTTTCTTTTCTGCTTTCACTACTTAAAACTCTTTTGCATCATCATTAAAAGCTTTCTTACATTCAAGTTAGATATGGCAACAGTCCGCAAGCATTTCTCCGTTTTGCAACATCAGGTCTTGTACTTCAGGTACTTGCACTTTTCACCACCAATCCAACAGTTCCTGTTACTAAACACTTGCTTTTCAGTCAAGATTTCACCCATGCTGGAATAATAGAGAGACTTCCATTGTGGATTCACATCATGTAGTTCCACAAAAGAAAAACCATATAGATTCTTTCTCCTGTGCTTACTTCATCTAAAACACAGAGCATCACAAGTAATCATCAGCTTACTTGAACATAAATTCTTACGAATCATAGCTACTTTTATGTCTATAGCATACTTTGCAGAAGCAATGTACTTTAGAACTCTGCTTGTTACAGACACATAACCCTATAGTTTTCTCATTGATTTTTTTTCCCTTTTACACACTGCATCTCTATTATCTAGTCTATAATTACAGTAAATCCTAATTTAACAGAAATCAAAATACTGTGTCACACTTGCACACTGCATACTTGTTTTCTGAATTCTGAATGGATCACCAAGTCTCAGAACAAACTACTTGGAATTCCTTTCACACTCCAGATTATTTGAACATTCCTATCCTCAGGCCCATTATAAGTGTCTGCTGTAGGGGCAGGATTAGTAAAAGGAACTGACTTCTAAACAGCCACAGCTGAGGGAAGAAGCACTCCCAAATCTATCCAGGAAGTTTCACTACTTGGAGCTTGTATTTGAAAGCACTTAGTTAACTTCACAGACCTTTATCATTAGCAAGTATATCTGCATTAGTGAAACCAGTCTTAAGAGCATCCCACAAAAAAGTCCATTTACAAAGCCAGAAGCTCCTCCCCTCCAATATATCTTACACACTTCAATACACAACTTTGTTTTCACCAACTTGCTCTAGAAAGCTGGACTCCTATCCTGGTATTTCTTGCCTTTGACATAAGCTTGTGCAGGAAAATTGGGATGTTTAGAGTCAGTTCAAAGCGTACTGGCTGGCAACAACACATAGAAGATGAGAGAAGCAATTGTCTCCAGAAGTGCTTCTTTATTTTAGTGTTAAGTGCATTATCAAAATCAAAGGCTTTGTTTTGTCAAAGAGCATAGTTAAGCCTGACATGCTTGGAGGTTGCACCGACACCAAGCTACACTGCTGCATTAATGTCAAGCCATAACTCAGTTACGAGTTGAAACATACCTTCATTTTATACACATGGCTCTTTATCCAGGGCAAGTTTAATACAAGCCCTCCAGCAGAAGGGGTTGCAAGGCAGCATGAATGCCAAAACATCCCCAAACACTTACCCTGAGCTCAGCCTTGCCAACATTACTCTTTCAGAGGGTTAAAGTGAAAGACCAATTACAGGCAACTACAATTACGCCAGTTAGAGACAATTCCAGATGTGTCCAGGATAAGCACACTTGTTGCCTGTACTGACTGCAGAAGACTGATCACCTCTAAGCCTGGCAGACCTGGAAGGTAGAAGGCCTCAGAAGCATAGCAAGGCAGGTCAAGTCACACTTAAACCTACTGAAAGAGAAGAAACATTTAATCACAGATGTCTAGGTTTAATGAAAGTTTCAAAGTAGTTCTGCATAGCTGAAATAATCAAATCAGAGACATCAAGCCTGGCTCCATTTTCAAGGCTGCAAAGTATTCAGTTCCAGAACACACACTGAGGGGGAAAAAACAGTACCTGATCACCAAACAAATCCTATGGATGCATTTGCAGAATGATTTCTGAGGAAGCTCTGAAGACAGACTTCAGATTATTCTTAAAAGAAACAATACCTTCAAATGTTCCAGGTTCAAGGACTCTGTTATAAGTGCACAGTTAAATGAACATTTTAAGGAAATACTTGCCTTCATTTCTGTCAGCAGTGGTTGATACTAGCTGGCACTCTAAACGGACATGAGTTTGCTGATCACCTTAGTGAATATCAGTTGACAAACAGTAACATTTCCTTCTGCAAAGGTAAGAGTATTGAAATCCAACTGCAAGAACACACCCAGTTTAAGCCATCAATGAACCCCTCCAAAAACAGTACACTACAGGTGTAATACAGACACATTTTCAGCTACTATAAAATGGCAGAATATAAGATTATTTACTCGATCTCCCAATAAATAGCTCATTTTTAATCACAACTGTTCAGGCACTGATGATAGATGAATAATAGGAAAAATAAAAGGTTAAAAATATAATGTACAGTTTAGAACAGAAGGCAACGTTTGAACAGAAGCACATCATTTTAATCTGCATTGAGTTGTAAAGCAATCTGAACAAAAAAAGTTACCCATATAAATACAGAGTAAATGCACATAATTTACAGCCAACTACATGGATAGAATAATAGCAAACCTCACATGAGCACTGAAGTACTCCAAAACTGTCATTTGTGAGAGTTTAACTATGACTCTGAGGGCACAGTTAAGTTCACATATGCAGGGTAGGCAGACTCTTAAATAGAGGAAATGAAAACTTACATTAACTGAATCTTAACAGACAAGGTTGGAAGAAGCAATACATTTACCTAGGCACACTTCTGCATTCAGCTCTGTTTCCAAACTTAAACAGTTTAAACAGGAAGCAACACTTAAAAAGACTCTCCAATCTTTTGCCTCTGGAAGCATCCTTTTATAATGCTACATTTTGAGGAATGTTACAAATATCATGAGAAGGAAACCAGAATAGCAGAAACTGTCATCAACAAACACCACCATCAGAAAGGAAACAGAGCGCATTATGTAAACAGGGAACGCAATGTCAATATACAAGTACAGAGCTTGACATTTCAGTTACAATTAAAACAACCTGAAAACTCCCTAAATCCCAAGTGTAAAACAGTATAGGCTAGCAGGACAAGGAATTCAGACAAACAGCATATCTGTTAAAGGCTGGTCTCAGCCTCTGTAACACAACTCATTTTCACACAGCTCTACCGGGACCAAATAGATAATATTGGGATTGAGAAGTGTGTCTGCATTCACTAAAATCTGGGGTTTTTTATGGCTTTCCAAACTCGGGCCACGTTGCCATGTCCCCATAGTATGGCACTATGGAGGACAAGCACTGTAACCAAGCCCTGGTAGACAAAAGCATGCTCCAGTGCCATCTTCTGGCTGAAACGGGAAACTGCAATCTCAATGGTGGTTGCCGAGTCAAAATTAACAGCCTGCATTAACATTTACATTTCATCTAGGCAAGGGAAATAGGAGGAAGCTAATTCAATTACTGAGGTTTTCCATAAATCCGAGACCTCTGCCGCTAGCACAACGAAAGTGTGACATAAATACACTACATTCAAATATAAATCAAGATGGCCATCTAAACGACAAGAAAGTTTAAATGCACTCCTTTAGTTCTGTAGTTAAAAGGTTATGTAGCATAATCTTATTCCCTTTCAGCTTGTAATATAAAGAAAAACTATATAAAGACTTAAAATCTTCGGGAAATATTTCAGGGATAACTGCATGTACTGGTATTTTAAAACTACCAAAAAACATCCTGTGAATCTTGAAGTTTTGTTATGTAAAGCAAGCCTAAACCATAACTCCAGAAGTTTAAAACTGCTTAAAGACTGATTAAAAAGGCAGAAGAAGGAGCTGATTGTCTGTTTTTAGCTGTCACCTCCCATATTCAATTGTCTTTGTTAACATTTCCTATTTACCTACTCCGGAGGGTCCTTTTCACCCAGGCAAGGCACACACAAAGTACCCAGTGAATAAACTGGAGACAAACATGTAACCAAGGAACAAAGTATCCAATAAAACAGGAAAGTAACTTCATGAACCACAGGCTAATCCAAGCGTTAATTGTATTCATGACCTCCAAACTTGTCTTGGCCAATTTAGATTTTGGCTACGATTGAATAATCTGGACTGCGTGAACAGTAATTCACTTGCTACAGAACAAGAATTATCTGAACAATGGCATCACAGCAAGACTTGAATTGGGGCAAGTCATGAATACTGCAGACTTTTCCTAGAGAGCTCACTAGAAAAAGCCCACTTAAGAACACATTTAAGCACTCTCCGCTCTTTAAAATAATCAAGTTCATCTTTGGTCTCATCACAGACCACACTATCTGCTTTTGTAAAGGTTAGGGAGCATTTCTTAAGGAGAAGGAAGTAAATACAGCTAAGCCTCCAGAGTAATACATCAGGTGGCTTTTAGAAGAAAAAGCAATTAGTACTCAGAATTACATTAAATACTCAAATACTTGGACACTGTGGAGAACATGACAATGGTCAAAATAAACAAAAGTAAATTAGAAAAACCCAGAGAAACTGTTCTGTAAGCTTTGAGCTTTTACATACAGCCTACAGAACTACAGCAACAGCGATGATATGCATCCACAGTATAACATGTTTTATCCTGCAGAGCTTACACAGAAATTTAACTATATGCTTAGTTTTAAGCCAAACAGTGTATTTAGAACACAGTTTGACTACAGGTATCCCAAAAGAGGAAGAAAAGTCATAATCCATAAGAAGGCCACAAAGTGCATAAGGAGTCATTCATAAAATAAAGCCATTGCACACAATGCACAGTTTAAATGTACTGAAGTACCACACTGGAAGAGTTGATAGCACAGTTCTGTCCACACGAGTATAGCAGCATTTATACGTAGAAAGCTATTGCCTTCAAAGTATAATGATAACCCTTCCTCATAAGGATCATGGATGCAGACCTAGCAGTAATCAAGGTGCAGATAAAATGTATCTATTTGAAACACTGTAGAAGTTATTATAACATTAAAGTTCTGATTTTGACACTCCAGCTGTAGGGTTTTGGAAAACGTTGGAAGTTATGACAGAACAAACTAGCTAAGCATCACTGCCTAATGTGACATTGCTCTGCAACTGTCTTACTGAGCAAGACCATGCCTTTATACTCAGACAATTTGGAGGACAAGGGTACACTGCTGTTCAGTATATAGGCTCAAGTTGGAAAGAGTGATATAGCAGTTATCTAGCAGAATACTTCCAAGTATCTTAATCACAATTTTCTCCATTGCTCTGCACAGAGGCTGCACTGAAAAAGATCTATCCCACTTTCAACTCTTTTCTGCTTTCTGGTCACCTCAGCCAGTGATATGTGCTCTGCCCCTGTACTCCCATATAAACACTGGTAATTCAAGTCACGATTTGCCAGACATTTTAGGGTAATAACACTTGTTCTTACATAGCATGAAACTACCTGGGTGAAACCTCTCTTCACAAATGGTAGGCTGGACTACCTGAGATTCGTCATCATATTACAAATCCTTAAAAAGGCTCTGAAGCAGCATTCAGCAAGTTCCTACTCAGCTGTGGGAGTGACCTGACAGGTTGGCAAGGCAAACACTTCATACATCTCTCTAATTTAAGAAAGGCAAGCTCCAGAAGAGAAAAAGTGATGTAGTAGAACTAGGAACCTACAAGCACCAACATCAACAGCTTGATGACCTGAGGAGATAAACAACTGAATCCTCTCTCATTAACTTACAACACTGCTCAAACTTAATACACACCAAAAACGAAAACCCCTGAAATAAAGAACCAAGACCAAACAGAAAACCAAACCCCAAACAAACCACCAAGTACCACTCCGAACAGTGAAGAAATCAATGCTGTGTCCCTGCACCATATTTAGTCTTGAGATAGCAACATGGAAAACTTTACACACTCACTACTATTTTACTCTCTATGAACCTTCAGAGCAACTGAATGGCTGTTCTGGGTATGGAAAGGTATGAAAGCACTGTCTTCCCCATTCTTCCCACAGGTTACTGTGCAGCAAAACAGAACAAAAAAGGACAGTTGAGAGCAATCACTAAGGTAAGTGAATAAGGCTGCCCAAAGCCAAATTTTACAATCCCTCTCTCACCCATGAGGTGTCTGAAGATGACTTAACAGCCTGGTCTGGATTAACAGGTGAAAACAAAGTAACAACTTTGAATTAGCAATATGTAAAGGTATTCCTTAAGGAGCAGTTCCCATTTATCACATTGTCAAGAGACCACACAACAAGGCAACAAGATTATCCAGATTTGCCCACAACCAGCCTTCTGTTTCGTCCATAGCTGCATGTTCCTGATACATCTTTCCTTCGCCCACCACACCGGCATTGACATTCAGTGGTCCACTCCAGTCTCTCCATCTTCCACCTTCTTCTAGGAAGCCTTGTCGCATTGCTATCCATCGAGCAAGTAGACTACCACTTCATAGGTTGACATCATGATAGCCGTGTTTGGAATCTGTCTGACCAGATGTGTAGTTAAGCCTCTGTAGAGGGAACCATACCCTTCTTCTCGCACAAGCAAAGATAGTGTCTGGAAGAAAGATCTGTATTTTGTTCCCTCTTCTCTTAGTCTTGTTCGTACAACCTCTGCACAAAGAAAACCACATATTGTTAACACTCAACACTGATAATTACCTTCCCCCTAAACTAATTAGTGAGTTTCACTTCAAAATCTCCCTCCTTGAGTTCTAACTTAAAAGAACTCTAAAGATGGAGTAGGAAGACAGAAGCAAGCCCAATAAGTGTAAGAGGAAAAAAAGTTGAATTTTTGGCAGTAATACAAAATTAAGCATGGAAAACTCATTTGCTTAGTTAAAATAAAGAAGAGGACTTTTGTTTGGCCTTATGTTTCAGCTTATAAGCCACCACTAATGATGTACTCAATCCATTAACGCACAGACAAGTACTTGGCAGGAAAACTAAGTGCAACTGGAAACCCAACTAGAGAACCTATTTTCCTAAAAGGGGGCAACAACTTGCTGGCAAATTTCGTGAAATTGCTGAGTATACAGAGATATTCCAAGTGCAAAAAGGACCTTCTCCTGAAGTACTTTAGGGTATACCCTAGCAAATCCTTTGGAAAAGATAAACATCACCTAAGTAGAGGCCATGCTAGGTATCTACTTAAAAATACTTCAACTTCCACACACTATGCTCATGCTGATTCAATCTGATGTGACAAGCTTTGTACTAAGAAATAGCTCTTGAACAAGTTATCCAAAGTCTGCTACAATTACCACTGAAGAAACTCCTTTTTGACCCATTTGATTCAGCTGTACAGGCCTCACTTACCATGAGGATATGCTATTGATGTTGCACAAGTTTTCGAAGTGGCAGCAGCCATCATCATGCCAACAAAGTCCGAAGCCTCTTTTACCAATTCATCCTCACTGTCCATGGCAGAGGCAGTCTTATACTCCAGTAGTTTTCTCTTAATACTCTCATAAATAACAAAATGAATAACAGTCTCAGATATGCCTGCGTAGGACGCTGACATTCCTCTGTAAAAGCCTTTAATACCATCTGAGCGATAAACTTTTTGGACACATTCAAAAGCACTCATTCGCTTTTCTCCACGATTCCTAAAAAGGAAAGAACAAGAGAGACATCAAACTGCTGCAACTTGAGGAAGGAACACAAACAGTTTTGCTAGAGTGACAAGAGGACTTAAGAAATATCTCACACTGATGATGAGGGCTCCAATTCAGATACATTCAAGAACGCACAGAACTTGAAGTGAAAGTCTAAGGCCTTTAGCAGTAAACACAGGTGAGTCACTATACTAAATCCAAGCCAAACTTCACAGGGTGATTAAGTGTCACATAGACAAGTTGAACAGCACTAGGCCTCCACAAGTCTTACAGAATAAAGGACTAAATTGCTTGAAAAAGACTCCCAAAAGGACTGTCACTGTGAATGACTCATGGAAAAAAATGACTGTTTTATTCTGCATAATGAAAATGGATTTCCCCAAAATTCTGCCTCAAAAAACCAGCTACATAGCATGGCAATTACAGCAGCTCAGAGTTCAAACAGCAGGCCTCACAGCATCACAGCTATCATCAATACCAAGCATACCTAGACAGAGCATAGCAACTGATGCAACACAGGTAATTATTATTTGAATCAACTAAGTCACTGCTGATACGAAGAAAAATACTCATTAGATATTACTGTATCAAGAAATACTTGGTAAATAAAACCTTATTTTCATTTGTAGCTTGCTTAGTGAACTGAGTTCTGCCTACTGAAACACTCAGCCTACTGTACACAGCAAAACCCTTACAAAACTGCAGAAAGTATGCTACATTGTAGCCACAAGTGCCAGCACCAGCAGACCTTAGTCACAGAATAAAACTGACTTTTCTATAAGCTTTATAAGAATATAGGTTGCTCTTATAGACACCAACAAAACCAGACATACAGTGGCGGCAGGTATAGTGCAAGTAGCATGAGGCACCACTTGATGGCAGAATTTAAGTCCCAGTGGTTTGAACCTGCAGTGTGAGACTGCTGTCTCAATTGAAACAAAGCGGAGAGAGCGGGCACACAGAGCTGCAGATCAGATCTTGTCTAATCTAGGTGGTTGACGCTGCAGAGAACTGAGGGACTGGCACTGATTTTCTGACAGGCAAGAGAAAAGAGTCAGAGAACAACAGGCAAGAAGAGAAGCTGTACTTACAGCTCCAGCTCCAGGGGTACCCCCATCCCCATGTGTCCTTGGCAAGGTCAGACTGCTATAAGAACTTACTCTTCTGATGTGCAGTATGCACAGCACTGTTTTGAAAGCCACAGCAATTTCAGTTTGTAAACAAGAGACATGCTTTCTTCAGCACTTAATGAGATCAGAGGGGTTTTACCTCACAGGAAAATTAGTTCTGGGGTATATTTACTATTGTTAACTTGCAGCTGACAACATGACTGCTAGGAGGAAAAAGGTTAATATAGGCTTAATACAGGAAGCCCAGCAGACCTGCAAAACATCAATATATGGCTCAAAATATTTAGAATGGCTGAAAACTTCTATATTGCATGATAAGTTTCCAGTAAGAAAAAAAAACTATAAAATGAACAAGACAGCTGCATTGAGACTCTTGCATCAAACCAGTGTTTCTCTACAGTTTTACATAGATAGGAATAAATATAAAGGTCTTTCTTCCCCTCTATTCGCATAAGATTCTACTTCATTACAAATTTAATAACAAAATAGTTTCTGAAAACTATGAAGTATTTAAGTCCAAACAACGTCTCTTGTCTATCCCGCATTAGAACAATTCCTGTGTTTTGATCCATGAAAGCAGTCTTCCCTTTATATGGACTAGAGCTTATTGCATATAAAAAATGAAAGCAAGCAGCTTCGGGCATTTCTCTAAACTTCTGCTAAAACACTTCAAATCCTTATATGGATGAGTGCTTAGCTCAAAGCTGAGAACAATGTATTACTGTAGGAAAATGAATGCAGAGACTTAGCTTCATGATCAATTCTAAATTGGTCTACCAGCTTATTCCAGTGCCTCTGGCATGCTGCAGGAAGGATATTACAATAGAGAAAAATGACAATGTAACTTGTAAATAGATCAGCATCAACTTATGGAATTCCAAATGTTGGATATTTAACAAATAACTCCATTTGGGGATGCTGAACAGATTCACAACAGTTAAGCGAAACCTTATCACAGCAATGAGAGTTCCCATCGTCACTATACCTTGCATCAAGCTGTAATCGTGTCTTTACTAGCCAAATTGGATTAGTTGTTGTGATCGCAGTAAATCCTAAAATATTTGAAAAGAAAAGTTAGATTTGATAGTATCACAACAGCAACTGCATCTAAGTTTGAAACACACACAGTAAGGTACATTGAATGCAAAAACTCGGACTATACTGAGATTTAGGAAGTACCCATTGTAACCCTTTACTGATACTTATCAATCCATACAGCCAATAAACATTTAGGTTACTTTTTAATTTTACAATCACTATTGAGTATGTTTGATTATTAGCAAGAGACGCCCCATGTAAATTAAGCCCAATTGTGTACGTTTCTCTCCCTTTCTAATGATATCAACCCTGTTCTGACACCAGAGAACAGCAAAGCTAGCTAGACTAATACTAGCCAATTTGGCCAAAATGTCAATAAGAATGCATTGCAGATACAGCTCTAGCAATCTGAGATAGTATAAAGCATTGTGTCAATTTAATTTGCTACCTGAAATACAATCCGAGTTTAAACGCATGCAGACTGAATAACTACTACTTTTGGTGCAGTTAAAAAGCATGTACTACTGTAACTTAAGAGACCTTTTAATACTGAACAATAAAGAGCAGTTAAATTTAAGAGCTAACGTTTTATTTAGTATTCAAAGCAGAGATTATTGGTTGGCCTAGGACTACTTTTACAAGCATATGAGTGTTTAAATTGTTAAAGTAAATAGTATGACTTCTAACTATCCAGACAGACAGCAACTGTTCAGGCTTGCATAAGAGCTAAGGATTAAAGCTTTGATTTTCAGTCTATTAAAGAAAAGAAAAGGAAGAAAGAGAGAAAAAGAAACAAAACCAAAGGAGAGAAGTAAGAATCATTCTTACTTCTGCAGAACCGTGGAGAGAAAAAGAGCAGAGTGATAGGCAGTGCTGAAAAAACAGAAAAAACCAGAAGACCATCTAGAGTTGTAATACCATACATGCACCATTTATGAGGTGTCATGTCTGGAGGAGAGAAGAGGAAAAGGGAAGAGCTGGAACATGGCCAGACAAGAGATGATAAATTTAGACACTTGCTTTCTAGGGTGACACACATCACTTGCAGATCACTACAAAGACATGCTGCCCTCCTGCAAGGGAATGGACTGGGTCTGGGGGAAAGCAACAACAGATTATCGTGTTCAGTGCATGTCTGGTGCACAACACTTACAAAACAAACAGGCTATTGATAATTTTGTTTATGGAGATAATTAATAGCTTATATATATTTAGCAGAACTGCTTGCATACAGGTTACTTTACATTCAATCACAATCTACGTTTACATTGCACACAAATGACTGCAATACTCAAGAGAAATGCCAAGGGATCTTAACTGTTTTGAGGTTTCTTCTACCCCATCCTAAGTGTTAAGTAAGTCATTATGATTTTCAGTTAGAGTTCTAAAGACAGACTACAAGATTTAGCAGCTACTAAGATTTGGCTCTTTTGCCAAAACACAAAAACACTCTAGAGATTTCAGTTTAATCTTTTATTTACGCAGATATATTTATTTTTTAACTAACTCAAAACTTTTAGCTAAATAGCTTCCCGTGGTAGATAATTAAGTTTTGTGGTTGGTTTGGGGTATTTTTGATATGCTATTTTGAGGTATTTTGATATGCTATAACATATTCTTTAATATGTTTAAGAACATATAGACCCCTTCATATAACTGCATGAAAATGTGTTTCTTATCTGCATTTCATGTAGGTAAATAACTACCTAAAACCTCAAAGCATCAGGGAACTACTCTGCAATAAGAAGGCATGGGATGCTTCTAAAACATACCATATCTGCAAAAAAGATACTGTAGTTCAACTAGCTAGAGGCTTAATACCACAGGAACTCCTCTGCTTCCTACAGCACTTGACCCTGGGGTGAACTAAGCTTAAAGGAAACGCTGGGCTTGCATTTTTTTATTGGTTTTATATTAGCACTAAGAATAAATATTTAGTTTTCTTTTAATTCAAATGAGAATCTTTCCATACCTATAGCGGAGTGAAGGGTACTAGAAATGCACAGGACTGCAACAATGGGTTTGAATAAGGTGGGAGGAAATTACTAACTTTCTAATTAGTAATTACTAATTACTTTCCCTACCAACACATTTTCAAGGAAAGATTTCCCTCTAAAAAACAAAATTAGTTCTTAAGTCTCTCCTAGATCTTAATTTCAAGTCAGGAAGACCAAAACATCTTTTGCATTCCTATTTAAGTCGCATACTTTGGAATATTGGTACTGCTGAACTGTATGCTACAGCATTACCTGCTCAGCCCTTTCTCCTTCCTGTTTATCCCAAGGTCTTAGGATCTTAGGATCCACAGATCCTAAGTCTGTAATAGGGAATGCTCAGGGGAGATCAGAGACAGTGTCTGAGTGTCAGCAGTGACTACTTCCACACACAGCACCAGCCTGATACTCCTAGACAAGAAGGAAGAATTCCCAATATAGTCCTAGAAGAGTATATTGGGAATTGCCAGTAAGGAGTGGTTGGCACAGGACAAAGCCTACTCTGTGATGCACTGAACATAATTTAAGCATCGCACCTTTAACAGCAGGATCAGACACCAATATACGCCAATTTTTTTTTCCCTTGGGATATCATAAGCCTAAATTGACAGTTCAAACCAAACCTTTCAAATCAAAGAGCCTTCAGTAATTTAGGTTTCAAGAGGAAACAACTACAGCTCAATTCTTACAGGTAATGTAGTAAATACAGTTACTGGAAGAGGAAATATAAATTAAGAGTTGAGTCATGCTGACAACAAGGAAAGCACTCAAAAACATACAAGATACCACGTGGGATCTTTGATAAGATAAGCTTTTCTTTCTAAATACAGGAAATATGTAGCAGAAGTACTTGTTAACAAATAAGGGGGGGAAGGGAAAGGAAGCTTTCAACAGCTATGAAGCTCTATCAATTGCTTCCTTTCTTTTTTTAGAAGTCTGAGTGAACTTTATAAAGCTTTACAACGCTTATCAACATGTTTTATCCTCAAGAAACATTCCAGACTCATTAGAAGTGTAGATCAATTCATTAATACCAGATAATCCTGCACTTCACTACGTTTTATTTTCTTCTACATAATTGTATCCCTGTATCAAATGGAAAGAATTCTCTAAGTCTACTTTTACAGCTATACCTCAATCTACTTACACAGTTACTGACAGGTAAGATCCCAGGTATTCCTATTATGCACCATATTACAAAGGTTAGGGTTATTCTTTCTCTTATTCTATAAGCTAATGTAACACAGACGCATGTGAATATGGAATGTTTAAAAAAAATCCAAAGTAGTAAAATAAAAACAAATCAAAAGAGAGTACAGAGAGAGACAGAAAGGAGATTGTATACATACTACAAAAGAAAAGGAAAAGAAGTCTTCGAAATAATGTGACAGAGTATCAGCTGCAGAATTTTAAAGGCAGCTCTGGGACACCAAGGAAAAAAGAAAACCAAAAGGCCTTTTTTAACCCAGTAGGGACTCTAAATTAACCAGATGTAAGTAAAGTAGCAGCTATCAAAGGTATTTTCCACCTTCCCCTGAACTACACAGAAAAAAAAACCCAACTCCGAACAGAGTTAAGTAGGAGTGATGTCTTTGCACAATGCACATCATCCAAGTTCAAGATAATGAAAGTGAATTCCCCTTATTTTGTTTATTCAATAGAAATGACAAACCCAATGCGTGGTTCTTACACTAGAGGCTGCAAGAGACGCTCAGTTCAGTACTCACGAGATTTAAGTTAGTCCATATTGCTGCAGGAAGTGACCTGCGGATGGGGAGCATGAGATGACACGATCTCACTCTTTTCACGGGAGAAATGTACAGTAATTGCCTAAAATAGACACAGGCTTTTCTGTATCATAACAACAAGCAGTGACCTCATCAGACACATGTGTATAAATTGAATCCCATTGGAAGGATATGTGAATTAGTTATTGTGAGATCTAACTTTTCAGGTAAAAGTTTAGGAAAAAACAAAAAGAAAGAAAACTAACCAGAACAGGCCACAGATATTGAAATAAGTTACGTAAAATGCACTGAGTACTGAAATTTCTGCTCATTTGCAGCAGTTAATTTATATCTCCAAATACTTACCTATGTACAAATTTATGTGTGAGCCCTCTTCCTTTCCCTCTCCCTCCCAAATAAAAGTCAAAAAACCCTAGTCTTGGGACTGAAAAAGCAAGATAGACGCCTTATGAAATCAAGTTTTCTATTACCAGTTACCAATCAACTAAATACGCATTTTATTTGGTATTAAGTAACTGTGTACAACTACTAAAAAGTTCTAAGTGAATGGAAAAACTGGTCCCAATTTTTTAATACATAAAAATAAAACCCCCTACATTTGGGTTGGTTTGCCAGTAGAGTTCTAGAAAGAATAGCAATAGCATACAAGGCAAAGTACTTTTGAAGCAGATTTGCAACCATGCTGTCTGAATGAGGCTATGAATCATCAAAAGGGCAAACGAGAAAGCCATACAGGAATCTAGCACCTCATTCATTTCCCCACAGTTCTTATTCTGTATGGCAAAAGAGGTTAAATAAGTGCAATGAAATAGCAAAGTTGATAGTGAATCTAAGAATTCAGACTACCTTTGAAGTGTACCAAGATTATACTTTCTTCAACAAGGAAATGCTCTCAACTCTTTTAGTATACTTCAAATATATTCACTGTTCAAGTTACCAAAAAGAGAACATGTGATATTCCAAGTAGTAAGCAAAAAAGATTGCATCACGTTAAAACACAGATTTTTTAGGTGCGAAGGTGATACGAATTGTATCCTGGAAGCTAGCACACAGCAAGAGAAAAGCATTTCTAATTGCATAAGGCATCAGTTACTAATGTGCAGCACAATTCATCTTCCTTGGAATAAAACAAACTTACTAAAAGAATATTAATAAAACCAAAAATGTTTCATTTTGAGAAGAAAAAATCATGCCTAAACCCAGACAAATATGTTTTAAATGCCATACCTCAGCTTTTCACTCTCAAAACTGCCACGTGCATAAAATTAGCCTTATTTACCAAGGACCTGAGTCCAGTCTGAGATACATAAGTACTAACATACGATACAAACAGTATTTAAAGTTCGCTAAACTTAACTACTTGCATAAAACAGTAACTACTGTAAGTTACAGACTTTTACTTGTATTTTTCATCGTTAATGTATTTTGTAACCTACAGGAAAAGCTTTTTAAGTGCAAACCCCACCTGATGCTCGAGGGGTATTAGAAGCCTGTATGTAATACAAAGGTCATATCCAAACAAAAAAAAACACCACCCTCATTTAAAACTGAGTTACTCAACTTATTACTGAAACCAATGGCAGCTGCAAAAGAAAACAACCAGTACCCATTATTTCTTGCTCATTATTAGAGTTGTTTATCCACCTTGCCACTTCCAAAATCTTAAATTCCAAAGCAAATATTATGGTGATCTTCATCTTAACCTGTCTGAGTCAACCAGTTCAGAGCTCACATACAACCTTGTCCCTGTTATTTTGCCATTTCCTCAAGCTGATTTGCATCATATAGAAATAAAAACCTTGAAGGTAAAACTGTTAAAGGCTTGTTTAAGTGCATTCTCTGAAATATATCAGAATTACAAAAACAAGGTTAGCATGTTCCCAATGAAAGTACTGTTAATTTTAACTACAGTCACTCAGCACATAAATCATAATACTGCCAATACTGAGCACTGAGAAATGACTTGTCGAGGAACCTTCTTCTAAAGGTCTTCCAGGGAATGTCAGTATTACACAGTGCCTGGACATCACAAGAGGGAAAAATAACCACCTGTTGTGTGAACCTGCAGTGGGCATTCAGTTTCACTGCTTACATGGTTTTGAAATACAACTGCAGAACCAGGTAAGTGTGAGCGAGACAATAGCCACAGAAGTTATTCACTATTAAAACTTGTTTCCAAACGTAAAAAAGGCAAAAAACAGCAACTAAGGCTGAAATACATTCACCCCAGTCTCCTGCAGTCATAGGCACAAGTGTGTAATACCAACCTTCTGGAAGGAAAACAAGTTAAAAAGATAAACAACTCGTTGATAAACTAGAGTCTGCATCTCCAAGCACTTAGGAGGAGTCATTACAGCACCTCCATACATATACTTTTCATTACAGAAAAAGCTTCCAAAGATAAGGAATACTCTGAACACTCATTTGCAGCACTGCATGAGTTCCTACACAACTTGTCTCCAACTGAAGATAGACCTGGTTTTCTTACCCATACTTCCCCTCACCCCCCTGAAAGTTTTATCCCCTTGAGGAACTGAAGGCAATTCAGTTTTCTTGGCATAACTGACTGATTAGGATGAACTTTTCATTAAATCCCCTTCCATCCCATTTCCCATGTTGTTCACCTACAAAAAAAAAGACATTTCCAGGTGATAAGAAAAATACTGCATCATGTGAGCACTTGATTTTCCATTTAAGGCAAAACTGCTCTCCTCACCTTTAAGACTCATAACAACCATTTCATTTCTCATGTGCTATAGATCAACTTTGTAATTAAACAACATGGAAATGCTCATGTCACTTGATTTTTCTATCTATGTAACTTTCTCTTGTACTAGATTATTAGCAATTATTAAATAGAAATCTAACCCTATTAATTATTCTGACATCACATTAGGCAGTCCATTCCAGACTACTAAAACTCACTGGTTGTAAAATTTGACAACAATTAGAAACTTGAACAGGCTAGCATAAAATTGTCAAAATTCACCTGTGAAGTATCTATGGCCTATTCAGAATAAAACCACTTTTGAACATTTGGTTTTGGGTAGGAAAGACCCAGGCAACAATAGGTAAAGTGCTGCCAGCCCAAGTTTTGATAACGCCTGCACAAGCCTGACCACAGCTCAGCTCAGTTGCCCTAAACTCCCCTTTTAATGATCTCAAAGCATAGAACATACAAATCAAACAATAAATATTGGTAACTGCTAAAATATACCAAAGTTACATTGTGGACATAAAATTTCATTTCCAGAGATGAAAACATATGGAAACTACACAAATCTACTCTTATGTCACTTCCATGGCAGAACAAACTTCACACAGACTGGTATTTGAACAAAGGCAGAGGAGGCAGAGTGTTACATATCATTTATACAAATACCTGCTGGCATATTTCAGAAGAGCAAAAATAAGTCAGACATACATAGCTGTAACCAAGTGGTGGTAGAAGAAACAAATCATGAAGGATTAAACTCAAGTTCACTGCAAACAATGTTTTCAGCTTGCAGAGCAAAAAGTTACTGCTTTGAAAGCTTCCATTTTACATGTCAGAAAGTTACTATTGAAAAAGCAGGCATGCAAGCTTTCCTAGGAAAGACCATTCAGACAAACAGTTAAACATCTGTATTAACACTAACTGCTATCTTCCATGCACATACCCCTCAGAGCCAAAGAAAAGTATTCACTACACAAAGAGATCATTCCATCATTGATCATTTTTGGTTTTGTTTTTTCCACTTTTATTGCCATCTGTAATTTGTAGATATGACTAAAATGAAGCTAAAACTTAATAGATCCTTACCTGCCACACCAGCTGAAATCATGTGTACCTGGGTAGAATCTGGATTGAAAAAACTGTTCAACTTCTCCTTGCAGTTTGAGTAGGCAGCAAAATATATTGCTCTGAAATTAGAACAAAACCCAATTTAAGTTCATTTTATGCATCAATGCCCTCACAAGCATCACCATGAACTTCACCAATTCAAGACGATTGCTGTCTAAGTCTCACTTCCTCAGTAGAAAGCTACTCAAGAAATACACGTTGCAGAGTAGTGGGACTATTCTAGGAATGAACAAAACCAAACCCAAACATCATACCTGACAACCGTTTCTTCCACAACAATTCCATTTAACAATTAGTGAAGGGAAGGCTAGATGATTAGAAATGTGGCAGTAGGAAGTTAAGCTACACATGCAAAACACTGCTGAACTGAGAACTGATGTTGCAGTATTCTGTATTTCTTTAATAACAGATCAGATCTGTTCTAACGCACCTAAACTCATTTTAATACCATTACAATTTCAAGAGAATTACCATGCAGCTACTTTTTTATAAACCAAAAAACACACTTAAATATTTATAATATTATTCTAGCATGTAAGATACACATATAGATAAACTTGTGGTTATACTTTATAACTTAGATTTATAAATACTTATATTTTAAATGCTTTTTAGTTCCATACTTACAATAGACTTTTTTTCCTGATTACACTACAAAATACCTGCAAGCCTGTACTACATTCAAGTGTGAACAGGTATTAAAGCAAAGCTAGACACCAGAGTTGGCATGCCAATGCAAGGTATTATGAAAAATGCCTGTTTTCATTCATTAAAGCTAAAAAGAACTTACATTAAGAACATCTAAACCTCATATTAAACTTGTTTTAACTTAAAAACCCTTCTACAAGGGAAGAAAAACATGCCAGTTTTCAGGAACAGAACATTAACCTCATTAGCTGTGTAAACATGTTTTTCTTCATTATAAAAAAAGATGAAGTGCTTACTTCATGGGTGTAATTTCCAAAATGGAATCTGAACTCAGTTAAGCATACTGCATGTGTTATGAAACATGCTTCTCTGTGGTTTATTTAAACAAAGAGCTGCTGTTAAATCCATTTAGCTTATGCTTAATTGAAATGAAGTACTGGATGAAGACTGAGTCAGCCAGAGGCACATGAGGATGTGCTTATTTATAAGACTTCACAGTAAATCAAGTTGACATTTTTAGTATGGTGGGAGGGGATGGAATATGACAGGATCAACAAGTTAAGCATTTCACCTGGGGGAAAAAAGGGAAGACAAATAGAAGATTTAACATAAAGTACGCTAAAAAGAAACAGGGTTTTTGCAATTGAGAATATTTTTCACTGATGACAGTCACTTATAACATTGAATCTACCGCTGTACAGAAGTAGCTTTTAAAGTTATATTAAAGCTGAACATACAGACCAGACTGAACTAGCAAACAAGATTACAGGCTCTCCAGATTAGGAAGTGCTGATACCCCCACAGGTGTCAGGAAAAAAGAAAACTACTGCAATTACTTCATCTACTCCAAACAGCAGTGTTAAATTAATGACCACAAAAAGCCCTAGGTATTCCTAAATCCTTAAGAAAAAAACCAAATCTGCTCAAAGTATTCCAATTCCTGAATTACGTTTTCCTCTTATTCATGTGGAGGATCTACAGAACACCACCTCATCTGTCAGATTCAAGTAGAAGACAGATCAATGCTGAATGCTCAGTCCACTTAAATGAAGTTTTCCAGAAGCATCCAAAGACCTTAAACCAGAAAGGTTAAGGTACTCTGTGTGTGCACAAGACAGGAATGACTTCTCTTCAGACAAAAAAAAGAAGGGCACTAAGTCAACTGAAGAACAAAACCTTGTGCAACTCCTTAAGCATTTCCCTCCTTAACTGGACAAAACTCCACATACAGGGTAGTACAGAACAGTAAGTATTACACTAGCACATAGGATTGTAAACGCTGAGACAGCTGGAGCATGCATGTGAGACTGGATCTGCCGAATAGAAGTGGCTCCATTTCTCCGACAACAAGATTACCCCAGCAACCACAGGTTATTTGCTGTTCTATATTTACAACTGCAGATGCAAAACTTGCTTCAAATTAACCTTAAATCCCTTAATGTACAGCAACCTACATTTCAAAGTTATTTTTTTTTACTTTACACATTTGCACTTACCTGGAAGGAGCAACGCCTACTAGATTAGGACCCAGCCCTCTAAACAGGGAACGAGGACCTTCCTTTTGCAAGATCATCCTAGAAAACATAAGAATGACAATACCATAACATTCACACCAAAATTAAGGGATGCACTCACCACCAGAACTACATCATTTGAGGTTTACTCTGTGCAAACATTTCACAATAGCTGACAGTATAGTGCTGGCCACAAAAATTAGTTATTTCCTACAACTGCCATAAAGTAAAATTCCATTATTGCTTGACTTGCCATAGAAATCAAGGAACCAAATGCAAAAGTACAGCCTGAAGTCAATACTTCAAAAACAGGAACACAAACATACATGGTTAGCTTATCTGTTACTAGGAAGTTAAAGAAAGTGTCCTTTTATCAGGGAAAAATACTAAGCACAGCAACGTTCACATTCCTGTAGGTTGTAGACTGCTCAGGAGAAAAAGATTCCATTCTACACAACATCACTTGCATCACCTCTTAGCTCCCAACACTTGGTAACTTTTTTGGGTGGGAGGATGAGGTAAACAGCAAGACAGGAAGAGAGGAGAACAACTTAAGAACTTTAAGTCCCATCAAGCCATATGCCTTCTGAGAGCAGCTCAGGAAGATGTCAGCTCTACGCTTATCACGCAAAACATGGCTGTGTCTGGGCAACCTACTCTCTACTCTTCTCAGTAAGACAGAAACCTCAACATGGCTTCGCATGTGCCACCCTGATTTGATTCTATAAGACTCCTAACACTAAGTTACATGTCAGAGGAAAGCAGTCTTTCAGATACTAAGTCCTGTGTTCCCTATCCCCATGAATGATTTAAATCCACTAAGCATTCAACTTAGAGCTCATTCTTAGCTTAGTTTCTGTAAGCTACAATAATTACTTTGGCGACAGTAAAAGAAAACAGGAAGCTCCCATGCAAGAAGTAACCCTTCCTTAAGGCTCACAGGGTTTTCCTCCCTATCACTTCTCAACTGCTGCCTGTGTGCTCCTACTCAAGCACTGTTGCTGGGCTGTGCAGCCCATGGATATTCCTTTGACCCATTCCAGGAAAGACAATCCTCACCTCCTCAGGCAAGGCAGCTCACTTAAGTCTGAGATATACAGAAAAAGGACCTGCAACCCATGTGAAGACCTGGGGCTACACTGTGGCTGTGACATCTCATGGTACCAAGTCCACTATAAACACAGCTCTGGAAAGACTGGAAAGGGTCTACAGAGAAACACGGATATGAGCAGTGAATTGAGACCTCAAATGAGGCATTACTAGTACTTAAGTGTTTGGAATACCCTTCCCACGTAACTGTGGTTTTTAAAGTTGAAAACCATTATACAGGTAGGTAAACTGGCACAATAAGAGTACACCCATTAATAGCCAGCTTTACTGAAATCAACCTATCTAACAATCTAGATGCTAACCAGAGAGGGTATTTTAAGAAAAATGGCAGGACACTGGAGGAGAAACAAGGACTATGTGCATTCCATTACTGCAAGTTGCTATAGCAATTGCTTAAGAACCAGATTTAAAGTTAATTCTTAACTACTTCTGTAGATGTTGCCAAACAGAACTCTGTGCTTATTTAGAAACAGTGGCTAATACACACAAATAATGACCCCATATATTTCTTCTTCGAAATGACATGTCAGTTAACAGCAAGTCAATAACTCTATAAAGCAAACTGCATTTGTGTAAATGGCTATTTTGTTTGTAATTTACTATCAGAACAAAGGTAAAAGCCATTTACAGCACTGAAATAGATTCCAAACCTATTCCAATTTCCAACAACTGGATCACCACAGCTCTATTGCTAAATTTAACTGAAAGTTGACATTTGTTTTCAGTAAGCAAAAATAAAGTGGTGGCTGTGCAAAGTTACCATCACTACTTAAGAATGCTGGCATGCAATGTGTCCAACATCTTAGATCTGTACCCTTAACAACTAGATACAATTTACCTGTCATACCTAATAGTCTGTGGCATTGCTCTGCAGCTATAATTGGAACATTAAACACATCCTCAAAAGCACTTTGCAATGATAAATTTGACATGCCCACCATCTTGAAAGTATTTATAACACTACAAAAGGAACTGTTATACAGAATCTTAACATACTCCAGGGATCAGCAAGGGCACAGCATTAGATTATAGTAAGTTCCACTTAAACATACTTAACATACTTAAAAATCACTACCATCACAATATCATGTGTTACACTTATGTATATATGCACATAAAACACATGCATGTATACAAAACAGGTAGAACCTGCGTTTAGGAGAAACTTAGGAGTGAAGTGTACCATTGTTTCTTCTGGATCTATAGCATCCTGGACAGGTACCAGATACCTGCCTGTGGCCCGTACAAGCAGTTTAACTGTGGCCATACAACTTGCCTTCTGGCTACTGAGCATCAGAAGCATTGGTGAGAGGAAGGGCAGTCCCATTCAGTGAAGTGCTACACAAACAAAGCATTTCAGATCATAGCAAAACCTGTCCTATATCTTACTAGCCATGCATCCACCAGAACGTACTGAAAGGCAGGAAGAGTGTGGAGTGGTGAAAGCTGAGAGAGATTAAGAAGCTCAGTTAATTTTCATATGGCTTCTTGCCCCCATATTCAGCAACATCTACAATTTGGACACACAACCGTTTCAAAAAGTCTTATGCTAACACTTTTTCAGGATAAAAATAATCTGGCACTTAAATATAACAGTATTGCCAGTGAGGTTTAGGGACACAGTTTGGAGCTGTGATTTGTACAGGGTACACATGCTTTGACTAATTCTAAGTACAAACTCAACCATGAAGGACTTTCAGAAGAGTGGAACGTGAAACTTAACTGCAGTTAAAAAGCAAATAAAGGACAGTCATCTCAGTAGTACCACGATAGATGTAAGACTCTGAATCTTACATAGAAATTTGCCCAACACACCTCTTTCCTTCTCCCTCCCCAGTGTAACCAAAACCTAGTAACAGGTACACTCACTTCAAACAATGGAGAGGCCCAGTAGAAACTCTAGTTACTCGATTGACGGCAGCACCATTCACAGTGTTGAGATGGACTTCAGAGACATAGAGAGTCACAGAGGAGGACTGCAATCGTGTTTTCACAACTTCCAGTGGACATGTCAGAATTGCACCAACAGTACCTCCACATCTGCAGAGCAAATAGGATCATCACATTAACTGCAAAGACACTGAAGGATACATTCACATGTAATTAACATTACAGCCAACTCAGTCAAACCCCAAGAAGTAAAGTAACAATGGAACATGCATGACAATGCTGCAGTTATTTGCCTTCAAAGGCAAGTAAAGGGTTAAGTCAGTTTGTAAACTCCATAGCTTGGAGTGAAAATTTAAACAGACAAATATACTTCAAAGAAGTTCAGCTGCACAGTCTTCAGTACACACTGTTCAAATCAGTTCTGGAAAGCAGCTCAGCATCTGAAATGTTTAACTCCTTATAGTAAATTTTAACTTCTTTTGAATGTTTAGTGTCCTCCTGACCACCAAAATAAGGTGCCAAAAATCCTTAAGGCTAGGGGAAAAAAAAAAAAAAAAAAAAATATTAGATGCACTATCCACACAGGATTCCACGTAAAACCTGGTAAAAGCTGGCAATTTTACAAAATTAAGACACTTATGAAAACATCTTCAAAACGCCATTTGTACTTTGGGTATTCTACTATGAAAGCAATGATTCCGAGGGTTTCCTGACCTCTGCTCATTACAGCAAGACAGACTAGATACTGTAAAATAGAACCTAGGAAGGCAGAAGAGCTCTAGTGGCTGACCAGGTCAAGACTTGCAGATCTTGTTTCAGTTCACCAGTCATTCCTGTGAGCAAGCCAAGGCAAACCACTCACGACTTATACTGACACTGGAATTACTCCTGTTGTGCTGGAGCAGAATACAGACAGGAACCTGCTGCCTTTTAGCAGCTCTGCTAAGAGGATTCTTCCGGTGCTTGTTCATAACTAACTTAACACCTGCATTCCTGTCTCCTCACCTACAAACACATACAGCCTGAGGGAAAAACATCATAACTACGAACTGTGTTTCCAAATGTCAGTCCCAAATCCCTTGACATTAGCATTACAAAAATAAAGGTCTTCCTTTGAATATTTTAATGTACTCTTAACTTTGCCAAATACCTTCTTAAAACCAAGACCAGAACACTATAAGCATCCTTAAAAGAAAAAAGTCAAACAAAAATAACCGAGAAAGAGCCCACCAAACCCAGGCTTACATTCAGGTACTAATGCTACTAACAGCTCAGCCTGAAATCCACTAACAAATACAGTTTGTACTAGATTCAAAGGGCCCAACATTCACTTCTCTGATGCAGTAACAAGAGCTGGTGTTTGACTCTGACATGCCAGTTATCAGCTCTCATGCTGTAACATGAAAGGCTCAAGCACCCACACACACTGCATCCTAACAAATCTATTTTGTATGAACTGAACTGACCATGCCAAACAGCTGCAATGTAGGATAGTGTCTGATGTTAACTTAATGCTCCATTTAAACCCAGTGACCTAGATGTACCCTATTACTAAGCCCAAAGGCATCTTGTCCCACCCCTAACTCCAATATTAGACTGAACATCATACTCTTTTCCAAGTTTGAATCGATGAAAGAAATCAAGTTTGTCAGTCTGGAAAAAGGTGTTTTCACAGGAAGATGGAGGACAGTCTTTCCATGTGTGCTACTGACACAGCTTTTAGAGTACCATGTTTAAACACTCAGAATGAGCAATCTGTCTTCTTACTCTCCTGATGCTCAGCTACAAATAGACTTCTTAAAATATGAATTTTAGGAAGAGACAGCTACATGTGCTAATATTTATTTAGCAAGCTTAGGAAGCAGTAGGAGCCTGTAATATGGTGTTGTTCATGACATGAACACTGGCACGAGAAGCACAGATAGGCCAGCCCTCAAAAACACTAGACATGGAGCTTTAGAGCTTGAGCATCAAGATAGACAGCAAGATATTGCATCTCCTACAGTTCAAAGCAGACACTGCTGTACAGTAACATGCCTGAACAGGCCACGTAGGAAGCTGGCTTTAGAGTTCATTTCCTTACTTGAAACACTGTTTCTGGTCCTCGAGTCTATTTAAAGATCTTTCTACATTTGATTTTGGACAGGTTACATGAGCACTTGTTTTCAAGCAAAGTAACAGCAGGAGAAAACACATGGTATGGTTAATACGAATGAGATAAACATTACAGAAGGGAGAAGAAAGGAGGAGGAAAAAAACTTGGCTTACATTATTCAAGAGGGCTTGGAATTTGGAGCCTTGAATACTACTGGCTCCACAGCTACGTCACACTGGAAAAATTTTCCAGAGTTGAAGATTAACACTGACCTTGAGCTTGTATCCCACATGTTCCTCCACACCATACCCGAGTGACCACAAGGGATGCCCAACTGTAACAGCACTCAGTTATTCACTGTGAATGGGTTAAACATTGCATTCACCTCAATTACTGGGGAAGAGGGCAGACATACAGCCACTCGGTGCTTGCTGCTTTCAAACAAGCCTACAGCAAGTAGTTGTTCAGTGTTAACCAGCCGATGTAGCAGTTGCCAGCACTATTTTTACATGCATCAGAAGGAAGGAGCAGATCACCTGCCTCCCTTTGGGACCTGTGCACCCTTTACCTGCACCACAATCTGTCAGCCAAGTCATTTCTAATAATCAGCACCCTTGGCAGTGTTACTGTAGTGTTGTTGAGTGGTTGGTTTGGCTGTTTTTGTTTTTTTCTTTAAGCAGTTTGAGATGTCTCAGCTGAACCCAAGAATACTTTGAATGTTTTCCACTAAGTAGTGATAGATTGGATTAAAATTCTCCCCTATCTTCAAGGCATAACATTGCTTCTTAAAAATCGAGAGAAGTTTTATAGTGCTATGTGGTTCTAAGCTGCTCACAAGCCTCTGCAAAATTTCCCATTTCTGTCAAAAAATAGTACCTCATTCTCCCAGCCCTCAAAAAGCCCCATATAATAGAGAAAGCATAGCATAATTTAACCTTTAAGACCATTGAGTCCAACTGTAAACCCAGCACTGACAAGTCCACCACTAAACCATGTTCTTAAGTGCCACATCTAAGTGTCTTTTAACCACCTCCAGGGGTGGTGACTCCACCGCTTCCCTGGGCAGCCTGTTCCAATGCTTGGCAACCCTTCCCATTAATAAATTTATCCTAAGATCCAACCTACTCCTCCCCTGGTGCAACTTAAGGCCACTTGCTCTAGTTCTTGTGAGAAGAGGTTAACACCCGCCTTGCTCCACCCTCCTTTCAGACAGCTGTAGAGAGCAATAAGGTCTCCTCTGAGCCTTCTCTTCTCCAGACTAAACCCCACCAGGTCCCTCAGCCATTCCCCATCACACTTGTGCTCCAGGCCCTGCACCAGCTCCATTGTCCCTCCCTTGACCTGCTCCAGCACCCCTATAGCTTTCTTGTAAGAAGGAGCTCAAAACTGGACATAGTATTGGAAGTGTGCCCCCACCATAACAAAACAAGTCCCATAGTATGGAGGAACCACACCTTGCTCAGTAGTCACAAGATCCACTGAGTCTGAGCACAATCACTGAGAGAAGGCATAATCCAGGAACTACACTGACTTATCCAGTTCACTTGAACTTTAAAATAAACATTGCAAGGCCCAACAAAAATCTGTTTATGAGAAAGTATCAATAAACATAGCTTGTAGGAAAACAAAGAAGAGGGAGCATTCAATAACTATGCACCCTGAACAAATAAGCAAATTCTAAGCAGTGTGTCCGCGGCTCTGTCACCAGCATCAATGACAGTGTATTTTACTTAGAAATACATTTCCGGCCCTGCTTATTTAAGAGACTACTACAAATACTGAAAGAGAGATAAAAAGACTGCTGCTACTTTGTGCTCAGAGTCCTGGCAGGCCATTAACAGCCAGCCACCAGCTCCAGTTTAGCCAAGTATTCTATAGCTTACCAGCAGACTACTGCCACCACTCCTGCTAGCCTCCTCACCAGCTCAAATTAAGGGGTTTGTCTTATAAATTGTGGTTTAACGCAAATTAGGAAGTAGCAAGGTTCAGAAAAACATCTCCAAGGAATTAGAAAACTGTTACGTTTCTTCTCAATAACACAAGTGGGACTTCTGTTAATTGCTTGCGAAACTTGTACTACCTAAACCACTCTGCGCTTCAGCATCTCCGGTCATGTGCTATAGGCCCCAACAAACTGGGACTTTGGAGAGCACTTGGTAATGTGCAACTTTTTCTCCAGTATTAGGCAAGTTTCACCTGTAGAATGAGTAGCTAAGAAATACACTCTCACTGACAAAGTATGAAGGCAAGTAAAGAAGGGCAAAACCTGTGTCTGAAAGCTCAGACAAGTTTCTAATGAACGCTGTTCAAATGACTTGCTCTTCTTACCTATCCTAAATGGCACATTAGCCTCTAAACAATGTTTACTACAAGCCTTCTTCAGCTTTGCCAAGTGCATATAAACCTTGCAAGGATGACTTTCATCAGAAACACATCATAAAAGGGCACAAGAACTCACTTCTAAGTCTCAAGTCATCTGAAGGGCAGAAGAGTACAGATCAATAGGTAAATCCACAAAAATAAGCACACTGGTAAAAAAGATTAAAATCCCGCTATTGACACAGTCAAGTTAGAGATCTCAATCTGCATCTTCAACTGTAAGAGAAGGCACAAGAGACACTGCAGTCACAGAAACAAATACAGAAACAGGTATCATCTGAATCATCTAACCTGCAGGACTGCAACAAGTTTAACACTAAGACTAGACAGAGGTGCCTATTTGACACCTCTGGGACAGAAGAACCTAGGTAAAAAAAAGCCAACGTAAACCAACATAAAACCCCAATCAAGCAAAACTATTGATTTGATCCCTGATGTGCTTTTAGTAGTCCATCACCTTACTGGATTAACAAAACCAAACCTAGAACTATTTGGGCTTTAAACACCCTAGCAACGCAACACATATGCAGCACTGACAACCATTTTCTGCCAGATAATCATGTATTATTTGTGAGACACTGTAAGGAAACAAATACATGCTTAAAAACCTAATCCAGTTCAATATTCTGATCCCAGGCTCTATTTCCAAAGATGATTGCACAAGAACACCTTTTATTCTAAAAAGGGTAGGGTATCTAACAAACAATCCCTGCCTTTGTCCGTAACAGTTGAGTATCTTCTACTACTACCTTACACTTTGCAATTAACAGCAGACACATATAGCATGGATGAGGGTCTCAACTTCAGGCACTGGACTGTCTATGAATGCTCCAAAGCAGATTAATACTCCCAGTATCAGCTGACCCAGAACTGAAACTGTCACTTCCAAGAACTGAATTCCTTCACATCGATATGTATCTTATAAAAATTAAAAGACAAGGCTGCATAGTACTAGCCTCAGACTCACCTTTCACAGGATTTGCAACCAGTCTTAAAGACTCAAAGATAACCCTTAACCCTGTTATCTTTGGTCTACATTCATTCATGTCTTTTATCAGCTGTTTGCTGTACGAAAATAAAAGTCCCATGCAAATACTGGCTGCCAAAAGAAACAGCAAGAAAACTGAGCTCAAAACCCTTGTCAAAAGGAACAAAACGTGAACGGAAGTCCTTCAAATCTCCTCACCACTTAACTGCAAACTCAGGTCCCAAATCTATCAGCTATTTCATACAGCTGTCTCAAAAGAAGCGCAACTTTTACATCAACAGATACAGTATCTTTCTTCTGATCCATTTTAAGGGCTTTAGCTAGTACATTCTTACTATTCCTGAAAGTTGTACCTCATTAATCTTAAATTTTCAGGGGATTCCTGTTATTATATTGTCAAATTTCTATGTTATACACCTTGCTGTCTTTAATATTAATGTAACTACTAGAAGTATTGACAGACAGAAATGCTTAACCCCCTTATTCACCATTATGTTTCTTTCCTGAAACTCGGGAAGTTGAAGTTAACCAAACATCCTTAAGCTAAAAACACTAATCAAACTTGCTATTTCTATTTATCAGTGTGAAAATAAAATTCCCCTGATGTGCTGACATGCATTTTTCCTCTTTTCCTTTCTGGGTTCCTACTGGAGGAGCAAGCATCACTGGGTTCCATTATCCAAAACAAACATCAACATGTGCAGCAACTTCTATTAGGAACTAGGGTAAATAAACATTTACAATGACATTTGTATGAAGCAAAACCAGCTGAAAGCATCAGTCATCTAGCAGGAAACAGGAGAAACACCAACTTCACAGTTTCATGAGTACCAACAGCAACCTCTTTGCAATTAGGTAACCTCATGGAGCAAAACTCAAGCTGCCCTGCACTTCAAACAAACACTGGCTTATTCCACACAGAAGAGTATCTGAACACAAAAATAACCTGAGGGTTTGACAGGAAGGCAGTAACCTTCTCCTTATGCCTTGTAACAGAAAGAACACATTCTGAAAGACCATGGTTATGCTAGGAATCTATTTCAGGGTCAAGGGTTTTCTAAGGCCCAAGTGTTTGGCAACTCAGTTACAGACCAACTGGCTGTTTTCTGAAAGGGAGTGAAAAAAGTCCGTATCACCACACTACCTGCCACACTCTTAACTAATATCACCTCAGATCTAAAAAACCACCAAATAACCCCAAGGGTCTTTTACCTTTACTTAATACATTTCAACCGTGTCTGATCTTTCTGAAGAATTCAAACATTAAACTTAAATCTATTTTTAGAGCCTTTGCTATTTTAGCCACTGGAGGGATTTGTTAAGAACCTTTGTCAGAAAATCAGTGTTCAGCATTACAGATCAATTTTAGACAGTTCTATAATCAGGATAATTAAACAGACTCCTCCCTATACTCTCTCACTTATTAAATTAGTGCAAGAAATAGCAAGAGTAAAGAAAGAATTAGGAAGCAAACCTGAGACTGGCCAACCCTGAGGTCAGAAAAGCAGCCAGCCACCTCTCAACCCAAACAGTCCCTCCTTCTACTGAGGAAACAGTTAAGTTCTCATGCCCTGGAAGTTAGTATGATACAAATACACCAGCAAAAGCTCTGTGAAAAAAAACAAATCATGAAAACCTGGAAACGATTTCTGTAGCCAACACGTGAATTTTTATTTGATATACCTATTATAATTGCAATCCTAAACATATTAATACTCTCTATAAAGCAAAACATTAAGGTCTTTCTGCTCCTTTTTTTTGTTGCTTAAGTAGTCTACTAACAAAACACCCAACTAACATACTTGAACTAAAACGCTCATCAAAAGCATACATTTCAATCACAAGGCTTTGTAATTTAAGGATGCAGCACATTCAATGTATTGCTTGGTTTGGAATAAAAGCACCTGAGTTTATACAACTAACATGCTGCCTGCAGTGACAACAGTTGCTATTTGAGTAGGAGATCAAAAACTTGGTAACAGGCCAAAAATGCCACAGTTCAATCCCTGAAATGAGTTCTGTGCAATGCAAACAAGTAGTTTAGAAGGAATAAAAATAAAATCCAGAGTTTCACCTGAAGCATAATCTTCTCCTATGATTCAGCTAGTAACAGTTCCCACAAGGGCAAGATACTATTAGCAAATGCAACTGTGGTTATTATGCAGTTATGAAACAGATGGGATTCTTAAAAATGAAGTTGCCGAAGTACAGTTTACTTGAGAAAAAACAAAGCACTTAGTGCTGAGTAACTCCCTCACCATCACTGCCCCCAGGGCCAGCACTGCTAAGAGTCTGTCACACCTGTTGGAAAAGAATAAGGACACAGAGATGGGAAAAAAAGGAATCAGGAGAAAAACTTATTAGATATACGTCACTAATTCCCAACATAAACTCGTAATGGCCCAAAGTATTGCAGGCTGTCGGTTGTTGAATGGGTCATGAAACAACCTAGGCAGCTTTAGATAAACTCTATGATGGCTGGCCCCACCTGCATTACTGGAATAGCAGTGTCATCAATTACAGTTTCATTACAGAAAGCAGGAACTGAAGTCTGAACTTAGACGTTATATAAAAAAACCCCAAACAAAACCAACCCAACAAAAAGCCAGCAGATTGAGATAGTAATATTGCTCCCACACAGCCTCCAGCAAAACCTAAAAGAAAACAAAGCTTCCTTCCTTTCTCTAAGTTTCACTGAAGGCTAAAAGATCACTCAGGTGACCTGCACTCCAGCATGCCTGCCAAGAAATCACAAGATGACCCCGAGTAACTTTGCTGCTACTACACACAACTAAACACACATAGAAAGCTTTGCTGAACTAAGGGCACAGAAGGAAATGACTTTCAGCCTTTTTCTCACAGCATAACCCTTTACCCAACTGTCCAGCAGCTAAGTACAGATCTCTGCTGTGCAGAGCTATCAAGCACTACAATAAATAAGGCGGCAATCTAGCTTTTCTGATGGTTTACAAGGACGTGAAGGCTGAAGATAAAGCACACACTCTTTCATCTCGGGCCTCCTGATGTATAATCGCTCCCCTCTTAAACAGAGGATCAGAAGTTCAGAGAGTGGAAAAAGCAGGTACATAAGCATGTATCAGATATGTAACACTGGAAACCTGCAAATGTGCTGGAAGCAGAAAACTTCTAATGTGTATCCAACCCACCCAGACGTGCTCAGTAAAACACTGTGTGATCCTTCCCTATGAAACACTCCAGCCCAAAGGCAGTCAGTTCACTTTGTATCAAGGAGGAGCACAAATGGAAACCCAAGCTCTCACTGCATGCAGCCTTATTGCTTCTCCCACTTCACCACAGCCACACTCATAACCCAAATACACTTCTATAATTAAGCCAAACAGGATCCCCAGCCTTCTCTTTTAAGCTAGGTGCCCCTGAAGGGACCACATGCTGTGTGACTGCACACATCCCAAGCATTACAAAGCTTAATGAGATGAAGGCAGACTAACACCTGCAAGGGTACCAGTTACCTCAAACTCAACCTATGCTACAAAGGCAACATATTCTAACTACATTAGTCTCCCCGATTTATTCTGCCTTCATGGGCAGAAACCTCCATGACCGCGTCAAACCGCACACCTACAAGCAGTAGGCACCAGTGTCGAACCACATTCAAGTAACACAGCGGCCGATAGACACCAGCGTTACCCGCTTGTCGCTTCTGGGCCGCTGACGGGACAGGCGCGCTTGGGCAACCTCCCCGACGCGTCTGAGGAGGGCTCAGTATGTTTCTCCAGAAACGCCAGATAACGGTGGAACTCCTGGCGTGGGATCAAAGGAAACGAGCTATTTATAAGGGAAACCTCCACTCCCCTTCCTCAAGGGCCCACGTTCCCCTCGCGTGCTGCCCGTAACAGAACGCCACACACCGGGCCGGGCCGGGCCTGGCAGGCACCGCCTCAGGCTCCCAGCGAGGCCCAGGGCAGCCGAAGCACCCCCGGGCCTGGGCCGCAAGGCGCACAACCAGCCTGGAAGCGCCGATCCAGGCCGCGGCCGCCGTCCGCAGCGGGCAGGACCCGCACGGCCCAGGGAAGGCGGGAAAACCCAGCGGAGCAGCTTCCGTGTACAGAGGTAAGGCCGGGAGGGAGCTGCAGAACGGCACGCAGGGCGCGTCCCGCTCCGCGGAGCCCGTAAGGGAAGAAGAGGTGCGGGAGGACCGCGGCCGGTGTCACGTACCCGCCGGCGAAGAGGTGCACCAGGGTGTCTCTCTGGCTCATCCTCGCCGCCTGCGCCCGGCGGAAGGAAGCGCTGGACCGGGACGCAGCCGCCGGCACTCAGCACTAATGCTCACCGCAGCGGCGGCTGCGGGGGAAGGCGGAGGGGTAGAGGCGGAGCTAAGCCTGGCTCCGCCCCCCGCTCGGAGAGGCTGCGGCAGGCGTGGGGCCTCCCTTATGAATATGCAATGAAGCCCGGTAAACAGAGGACGCTATTGGCTGGGGGGTGCGACGTCACTCCCTGAAGCGCGGGCTGCCCCTGAGGGAAGGTCGTAAACCCCGCCAAAACCACGGGGAAGGGGACTGTGGGGTAGCGCCATTGTGCCTTCAGCGTCCCAAACTGCGGGGTTATCACGGCATGCGGTAGGCTGAGGGGTTTTGGGGGTTGGTTGTTTACATTATGGATCGTATCTATAATGTAAGTATCTAATTGCTTCAATCCCAATTCGTGGAAACCTCATAGCAGCCTTCCAGTGTCTGAAGGGGGCCTACAAGAATATTGGAGAGGGGCTCTTCATCAGGGAGTGTAGCAATAGGGCAAGGGGGAATAGCTTTAAACTGACACAGGGGAGATTTAGATTAGACATTAGGAAGTTCTTCCCTGTGAGGGTGCTGAGGCGCTGGCACAGGGTGCCCAGAGAAGCTGTGGCTGCCCCATCCCT
>JBCJKH010029100.1:0-15160 GCA_039877255.1 Loriculus beryllinus | reverse complement strand
CACCATGAAGTCCCTTGAGAATAAAAAGCCACCCTTCTATCATCGACAATGTAGCTTTGTCCAGATGGGAGTCAGGCAACAAGTTTTAATTAAGCCATTTTCCATACAGACATGGAAATGAGGGCTGGCAAGTTTGTCTTGGTTGTATTATGTTGCTTTTCTGACAGAAACAGAGGTTAACCATTTCATACCCCCATTTTCTCAGTGAAACATTTCAAGGATAAAATAAAAATAAAATAGCTGTAGTTCTGAAGTTTAATTTTAACACTTAAATATGCTTAGAAGTGCAGTTACTTTGACTTGAACATAATGCTTTCTTTAATACAAAACATGTTGTTTTGAAATTTTGGTTTAGGTTTTGATTTTTTTTTTTCCAAATCATAATTCTTTCACTTGAACTGACTTTTTCCTGTTAGCCAAAATAATGGCATGTTTAAAAAGTTTTTTCTGTTGATATCCAGGTCAGACTTTTCTCTGAAATTAAGAATTTTATCTTTCATGGAAAATCCTAGACCACACTGCTTTGAGGAGGAGTATCACAAAGGGTTTTGTGTAGGTTTGCCTCAGTGGTCACTTGTTTACATAGTTCTAAAGATTTGATGCTAATCCTGCAGCTACTCTATAATATTGCATCTCCATTTACAGCAAAGTAAATGGACGCAATGTTCAATACAGCAGCCAAAGTCAATGGCTTTTCCAAGTTACAGTCATTCACATCTTTGGACCCCACTGTAGCAGCTTCATGTGGTCCATGTTATTCAAGCACTAAGATCATGGTTTTAATCCTTTCCAAGGATACAAGCCATTCATCATAGTGGCCTCCAGAAAACCCACTCTCTGTTGACTCTCTGACTGGGCTAAATTCTGTGGACAAACAATCATGACCGGCCCTGAGGTTGCAGAATGAAAAGATAAAGAGGAAGGAGCACCTGGGAAAACTACACCAGGCAATAGAGCAAGACTGACTTGCTCCATGAGAGTCTAAACTTCTTCACTCCTAGGTTGGGAATTTTAATTTCAGAACACTGTATGCTTCAGGGCAAGTGATTGTGGTTTACGCTTCATGAGATAAAATGTAGAAGATATAGCCACTGTGGAAGAAGCCCACAGATTAATTCATATTCATGGGTCAGCTGGAGGTGAATGAAATGAGGTGATTGAAAACAAGAACCAGGCTAAAAACCACATCACATAAAAACTACAAAAAATCCAAAGTTGAAATAGTTGAAAGCTACTTGGTAAGCAATGCTCCTTCTGTCTTTTGCCTCAGCACCATCTATCTCTGATGATTAAAGGCGTGCAAACAAAGTCTGGAAGAGATACATGAAGCATTTCTTGATTCCATGTAAACAGAACAGACCTTTGGTCATCCAGGACATCAGTAATTCATTGTGTGAATAGCTAGAGAGCAAAATGTTACTGATTCCTCTAACTTAAGAGAAAAGCAAATTTCCCTGCTCTGGCTTTAGTACATTGATAGATTTTCCTATTGAATTGCAAGGACAGAAAAGAAAAAAAAAAGCCACAGGGACGTCCATGCAGGCTCTAATGTACTGTTCAGGGCAGGGTCCTGACCACACCTGCAACTTCAGCAAAAGCAGGTGTTGGTTTAGTACTTGCTGGGGCAACGGGGAGGAAGGTATTGTCACTAAATACTCTCAGAGGTGCTGGTTAGTCTAAATCCCTGGAAAGAAGGAAATGTGGAAGATATTGTTAGAATAACAGAATGACAGAACCTAATAGACCTGCAACAGGGAAAAGAGAATACAACAGAAAAATTGGGAAGTTGTGAAAGAAGTCAGGTTTTGCAATGAGGATTTCTGAATTCTTTGTATGCCTTAATAAATATATTGCCAAAATAAGGCACGTTGCTTATTTATTTTTCATCCTACTTATTTTTGTTGTTGATACCAAGGCAGTGTTCTCTTATTGGCATCATATATTGCATCCAAGCTTTAAGGGATCAGCAGGGTTCAGAACTTTTTTTCCTCTACTGTGGCATTATTATACTACACTGACAGATTTATTATCTTTTTCTGGAAGGATATTTAAGTGAATTGATTTTGAATCTTTGACATTGTAATCGATACATGTAAGAGAAAATATTAACTCACAACTGCCAGATCTGCTGTAATGATGGGTTTTCTCCCTTACTATTGAATAAGATCAATCACTATCTAAATGAAATGTGCTGGGTAAACACATTTTACCTAAAAGCAAAGCTCTACTGAAACAAACAAGGGTAAAAATATCAGGGATCCTTAGTTTACCCAGTTCTACAGTGTCACAGTAATGGAACCCTCTCACCTCCTCTACACTTCGCATTCATCCCTGAGCACCTCCCCAGTCCATTGGACTAAAATAAGATTGTTCATGGGTCACATGAAGGAATAAGAGATTAGTCTTCCTCTTCTGGCTATAAGCAAACTGGGCAAGACATAGCTGCATGTCCATTTTGAGCAATTTTGTTCCCTGTCTTCCTCAAAGTGTGTCATTACTCTGATGCATTGCTTCCCTGCACCGACTTCTATACACAGCGCTCTGCAGTCACAAATGCGAATGTGATAATGGGATGTTTTCAGGGAGAGTGTCTAGAATTAAAGCAGCTATTTTCCTGCCATGGCTCCTACAGGCCATTGTGTGTCACTAATTAGTTAAATAACAGATGTAACTCCTGCAGCAGGAAGAGCTGTTGCTGTTTTCCACTGCTTTTCAGTTACTGCCTTGTGAGCAGAAACCGTGTGTGAAATGGAAGGTTATAGTTTTGTTTATTGAATGTCCTTGTGTCAGGCTCACTTCTTAAAACTCAAAGGGAACATAATGAAGGAGATACTGAGGCTGTGTTTGTATTAGCAAATTAAGTAATGCCAGGCCCAAACACTTGAAATCAATCTCCTATACTGCTACCTTGTTCAACTAATTCCTCACCAATCTTTCACCTCAGACACTAGTCCCTTTGGAAGCACAGGTCAGAGGCTGCACAGGCCAAGGACCATTGCATTTGTCCCCTCATTGTGGCAGTCAGACATACCTGAGAGTATGATGTGTTAGCGCTTCATGGAAGCTGGCCTCAAAGATGGTAGGAGTACACTGCTGTGGTGTCTAACACTAGATGTATTGTGGTTTTTGCCTTCACTTCTGGTTCCTCTTAAGTGTGCTGCACATTGCACCACTATAGAGGTTTTCATCTACCTTCCTCTTTCCAAGTTAAATGGCCAATTTACAACTATTTGTTATGTTTATGCTGCTTATTACCTCTTAAATTCCTCGGTGGTCACACCCCCACTGCTTGCTTCTTCTCACCTGGTTTTCTAGTTTTCTATGTCCTTCTAGACGTTTTGTCAGGCTGAACAAACCAGCTTCAGCTAACATATTCTGTGATAGACTCATCCTCCCAGTCACCAGTAAGCCTAGAAGCAAAGCAGTGTTATGGATCAAGAGAAGGCTCTCCTCCTGCCATGGGAGTTTCATAGACCTTTGTGCCTGAAGAGTGAATGATGTTAATACATCATTGTCATTCTAGCATCAGATCTGAAAAATACCTCTAGTTAATAAAGAAAATCTTACTCTTCACAACGACAGGTCTTTATACTTTTCCCTTGCATTACAATATAATGATACCTTAAAATATTTTCCCAAAAAGGTAAGTAAAGAATAGGGAGGAATTCAACACATCAGTTGTGTGAAGGTAGAGACTGCTGACTACCTTACTGGCGAAAATTCTTTCAAGTTTGCTTTTTTAGATGCTACTGTATTTGTCACATTTCATTTGAAATTGTTAAAAATCATTACTACCAAAAAATTTACTTTTTATAAAAAATACAGTGACTTCCTTTCAATGCAGTCCTCAGAGCTTCTTTGCATTTCATCATTTACAGGAAATATTGTCTCCGTCTTTCCAAATTACAATTTTGATTCTAAAATATTTCTCCAGTTCTTCTCAGCTGAGTATTTGCAGGCACATCTATTTCTACATGCAATTACCCTCACGTATTTGCAACAGATAATGAATACTTGAGTATTCTTCACTGTAGAGAGACAGAAGTCAAGAGTCGTAAGCTAAGCAGCTGTTGATTAAGACTACTTTATTGAGAATCCTGAACCTCTCCACAGTTCTCCAAGACAAACTAGGGAACAGCACTTGAGTCTCATGTTGTGTCATGTTGTAATACTAGAGGGGCCTTCTAAATAGATGGGAGTAAGCACGTATGGAAAGGGTCAAAAACTGGGCTGCTGTCATTATTTCAATTGGTTGTGCAGGTAAAGAGTAGAATTTGATTAAAAATAGCCTACAGACCCAGGATGCAGGCTCCAAATCTTCATCTGCCAGTGGAAAGGGATATTTTGCACTTGTAAAATCAGCAACTGCATTTAAGAATGTTATTAATATCTTAAATGCTAATCTCACAACAGAAAATTGAGCTGTGCTACTGAACACTCTTGGGTGCTAAAACCCAGTTGTCTATATACTGCTAAATTGTTAGAATGGTCCCTGGCCAAATGCAGCTCCCTCAGGCAACTTCTGGATATGGTTCAGAAGTTAACATAAGCCATAAACTATTCCTAATCTGCACTTTGGATGCACTAACCCTGTTTTTAAGGTTAAGACTGTTTAATAGCATAGATGCAGGTGATTCTGTGCCAGTTGGCTTCAAATACCTGATTCTATTCTCTCTCACCTTTTAATTAGCTAGTGAAGATACAGCCAAGCCCATCAATTATATCTTAAACTTCTTTATCTTTGTTTATTAGACAAACACTAAATATGAGTACTTCAAATTTCTTGCTAGGCACATAAAGCAGTTTAAAAGGATTAAGGATGAGTCTAAGTCATGGTTGATACAAAGCAAATAGTCCACAATCACATAAGCAGCATACAAGCAGCATACAAGCAGCCTGCAGCAGAAGCACTTGGCTCTAGACATCCCAAAACCCAGGTTAGGTAAATACACACCGTTGGTGCTTACACAGCCCAGTTTTCCCTTCCATTATACTAGCCTTTCTCTGATTGCTTGGGTACAGACTTACTGCTTATTTTACAATATTTTAGATTTTATACTTGCTTTGCGTTATTTATTTAGGGACTTTGAATAGAAAAACTATCTTTTTTGTAACTGTTTGCCCAGAGTATTTTCAAATCTACGCAGTGAAGCAAGTCAGATGAGCAGTGAGACTCTTTTCCCAATTTTCTGCTCTTTACCTCCTTAAATACACTAGAGAAAATAACAAGTTTGTGCGTATTATTTCATCATTAGTCTAACCCTTGGTGCATTGAAGAGGTGCTCGGGGATTCTTTCTCATGATTTTGTTGTTATTGTTGTTTACAGAAATGTAATTCAAAGCACTTGACACCAAGCAGTAACCAGATCGTAAGGAAAAAGTACGGAGGTATACACAACCCACACTTTGCTCAGCAACCAAGACATACCCAATGCCTATTTAAAATAAAATACTTTAAAAACCTACTGTTTTGCCAATTCTTTTTCACTCCCATTGCTCTAAATTATGTTATTTTCCACTCAAAATTATTGGTATGAGCATAATTTACTAAATCCAGTCCAGCTGCCCACTGGTTACCACCAAGGATCATTTGCTCATGAAGGATATGTGCCTCTGCTCATTTGCAGACATATAAATGTATGACATTCTGCTCCATTCCCAAAGGAGAAAGGCAGTGCAACATCTTCCATTAGAATTGCCACTCTTTTGCCTCTTGTTACTGCTAATTTGGCTGGACGAGCTGTAGTTGTTGAGATGTAAAGGCTTGGGGAAATTCAGCCATTCTGTTTTTAGTGGAGCTAATAAGCCAAACAAGTCCACATGCTAACTCAAACGGCTAAATTGTGCAGTCCATCCCTAGTTCAAGTTACTGGAAAAGAAGCCAAAGAAGCACATGAAAGTCTGATTATTTTTGAATGCACAAACAGTAGCCAGTCCTCCGGCATGTCACCAGCTACCAAGAAATAAGCATTGATTAAGCTGTGGCCTTCTTTAGGAAAGTTAGTGCTGGCCAGAGCAGTTGAGATGGGATGAGTTTGAGCAGGTTGGAAAAAAAATCTCTGTACATGTTTGCATTGTTATTTATGTTTCTGCAGCGTGATAGAAAAAGATGTCCAGAGATATGTCTGAACAGAAAATCCTTTTCAGTAGACATGCAAGCACACCATGAAATCACATCAGAGGGAAATTCAAGGGGAGTAAAGGGTTGAAGAAGATAGCTCTTATGATATTTGAACTTCCAATTTCACCATTTTTAGAATAAAACTTTACCATTTTATAGTTTTGAAACATTGTATAATACACTAATAAAAATAGAGAGTGACCTATTTTAATTGAAATTAAACAACTCCTTTTATACTCCAGAACTTCACAGAAATATTTAATGGGAGAACAAATTTCAGAAAACATCTAAAACCCCCATGATTTCCCTTTATTCCATTCATCCTGTGAATGCATCCTATATAGAGAGAAAGGTTGAAATCACCATCAGGGGAACTGGCATATGTCTCCTAAAGAAATAATTAGGAGCAGTTAGATGAAGTTAGACTAGAGAAGTGATTGTCCCCCTGTTTTTAGCACTAGTAAGGCTGCATCTTGAATCCTGTGTGCAGTTCTGGGCCATTCTCTACAAGAAAGACAAGGTGCTGATGAAGGTTCCAGAGCACAAGTCTTATGAGGAGTGGCTAAGGAAACTGGGGTTGCTTAGAATATACCTGAAAGCAGGTTGTAGAGATGTGTGGATTGGTATTTTCTCCCAAGTACAGGAGATAGGACAGAGAAAATGGCCTCAAGTTAGATCGGGGGAGGTTTAGATTGGATATAAGGAAAAATTTCTTCACCAAAAGGGTTGTCAAGCATTAGAACAGGCTGCCCAGGGCAGCAGTGGAGTCACCACCCCTGGAGGTATGTAAAAGACATTGTCTGTTGTATGTATGTAGATGTGGTACCTTCTTAAGGACATGGTTTAGTGGTAGACTTAGCTGTGTTAGGTTGACAGCTGGACTCGATCTTCAAGGTATTTTCCAACCTAAATGATTCTGTGGTTCTACAATTCTATAAAATATAGCAAAGCAAATGTAATTCTTTATGTCTCCATGGAATAGGGCCACAGGAAATGAAAGATCCCAATTTGATTCACAAAGGAATTAATTTCCTCGCTTTAAACACCAGGGCTGATGAAAGTGGAGAAGCCTAGAAGTCCTCCCACTACACCACATAAAACACCACCCAAACAGTTCGAACCACAAACAACTGAAGCACAGAAGGCATGAAATACCAATTTTCCATTTTCACACCCTTTTTCTCACAGTGCAGTGTAGGATGTTCTGCTAGAAACATTTTTTTTAGGACTGTTTTAAACTTTATTTGGGGACAGGAAATGGGAATTTCCTGGGAAATCAAATTGCCAGGGTTTTATTGACCATCTGCAGTGATGACAAGTTCCAGGAATTTTTGCAGTTTGAGACCTGCTCATCATCACTTTGTCACTGTGACACGAACAAATGTGCACAGTGTAACACAGACCAGTTGTACTACAGTGTGGCACAAACCTGCTTTTCTCTTAGATACAACCTGCAGACATAGTTACCAACTCAGGACTGAGTGACAACCTGATACCACCAAAGTCAAACAGAAGTTTCTGCCATTCTGCTGTATTAAGATGAGATTTTATTCCCAATTGACAGCAGAAGATGTGTGACATTTTTTGCCCTTTGCGATCTACAGTATTACCATCTTCCAGTCAGTCAAGATTCATTTAGTTTACAGCTCTGAAACAGATATTTTTACTTCTGGACTTCCCTTCCTGGCATTTGTGAGCAGCTGCTGTGGGGAGCTCTCTAATGCTCTTCCTAGTGCAGAGCCTGCTAGAACAGAAGCCTTTGGCCTTGGCATAAGCACAGAAGATTGATAGTCTGCTCCCACGCCTGCCCAATGTATATTGCAAACCCCCAGCCATCTGGGCAGAGAAAGTACTTCCTTGGAAAGAAATGCATCCCCCACTGTGAGCAAGTTCTAAAAAAGGGGTTGGATCTTGAATGCTAAATAATAAAAATATATCTCAGTGTTTTCTCTACCTAAAAAGAAGATGACTATACTCTGCAGCAACACTTTCTACCTCCATCCTCTTGCACTGTCATGTTGCTTCTCTAAGTGTGTAGCACACACAGAAAATCCTTCTTCATCCTGCCTCAGTGCCTGCATGCCTTGCAAAAAGGCTTCTGTAAAGCCACTCGTGTTCTCAAAGGGATGAAATCAGAGCAATGGTCCATCACTACAGAAAGAGCAGAACTAAGCAACCTACTGATACGGTGTGTTCCTTCCCCATCTATGCCATAGCATCATAAGATACTTTTTCTTGTGGTAACTGCAAGTACAGTCAAGACAGACCTAAGTAACAGCAAATATTCTTTCAATTTTGAGTTAACAGTCTTCTGCTGAAGATGTTTCATCTCCGTAGTACCATGGTTTGAGAGCTAAGCTTCTTCTGGTTCTACAACCCTGCATCAACATTTCAGGTGTGATAGTGGTAACACATATTTGTCCAGTGATTCATGTCAAGGATTCTTTGAAATCCCTCAAGAGAACCATATAGATTAGATTTATCAAGGAATGGAAATAGTTATGAATTTTTCTCATGAACTTCTTTAGTAAGAAGATATTAATTTATTAAAGAAGTTTACTGGTGAAAATATCCCCAAAGAACAGTATAGATTTTTTTCATATCAGCAATGGATTTTTTTTTCTGGCAGTAATAGAAGACACAACAGCAGTCTGGTATTCAAGGCTTTCAACTTTGATATGACAGATGGGGCTACAGCAACCTGGAGCAAACCAGAGCTGAGAAATGGAGACAGTTCAGTCCCATTCCAACACAGCCCATAGCCAGTAACTCAGATAGTTAAATACCCCCGAAAGCTGCTGACATTTTCCAGAGTAGATTGGGAAGTTTGCTAACACCTTCCCACAGCAGAAACACTTTATTTTTGCTCCTCACTGTTAAGAGAACCTATTAAACTATTTATCAACATGAACCCTCTCACAAAATTGAGCTGGGTATGAAAGTGCTATTTTCATATCCTTTCATACTATATTTTCAGAGCAGGAGCAGCGCCAAGTGCTTCATTTCAGTGAGGTCGCTAATCCCTCACTTATGCTTGAGCATATTTTCATATACTGAACTATGTCCTAGATCCTGCATTTTCTCTGCAGATGAGGCAGAGGGACAATCTCAAGAGATGAAGCATGACTCCAAATTAGAAGCCCAAAGGTGACTCCTTCAACACCTCTCCTACTCAAGACCAGCTCATATAGCTACACAACAAACGCTTCTTTTCCCCCTCGCCTGATTTCATTCACCTGAAGTGCTTCGCATAGGAGCTTTTCCCCTTAAATAACGGTTATTAACACTGAATTGTTTTCATTAATGTAAAAGGCCTCTTGAGTGACTAATTCCTTCATTAGACAAAACAAGGTAGGTGTAACAATGACTACAATTAGGTACTGTATGACTGCAGGGGGAAAAAAATATTAAAGAAATAAATTATTAGATATACAAACTTTATTTCAGATAGGTATTAGAAGGTGCTTTTAGAAGCAATAATAGCATTTATAATTAACGAGTGCCCTGCCAAGTATCGACCAAAAGATACTTACAAGTTCACCTTTCATTTCCTCAATGCCTGATTACTCAATTTGTTTTCTTATTAAAATCCAAGGGCTTTGTGAAAATGCCTTTGAAAATAATCATAAGGATACAACTACTCTTTGTAAAAAAATAAAAAAGCAACAATCAAATCTTATGCACCATTTCCTCTTTAATACTTTTTTTTTAAAGGTTTATATGGTATTTTAAAATAAATATTAAGCAGAAAAAAAAAGATAAACTGCATATTTGAAGACAATTTTATAGCCAATTAAATGACTCTGGGGTCTGCAAAAAGGTCTGAGTTGGGATACCCTAAAATACAAGATTAAAGTTATTTGGAAAATAAGTTGAATGAGGGTCAATGAAAAGAAAAACAACTTGATAGTTAATTGTAATCGCTGAATAACAAAGGATAAGACTAAGCTGTCCGAAGGATAAGCCAAATTAGCAAGGAAAGATGAAAGATGAAAAAAAAAAGCATAGATTTGTAAAACAGAATTCACAGAATTAATTTAAATCATCATTTTCATGGAATAATTTTCTTTTACTGTTTCTACTGTTAGCGTTTTATGCTGCTATATGCAAGCAAGAATATATAAATCTATATATAAATCTATATAAATCTATAAATATTGTGCACAGAAGGTTGCTGCTGTGCGTTTATCCTTCCCACTCCTTCCACAAATATTCCCAGCAGCAGAATTCAGTGTCCTTCACCAGTTTTCACATGACACCACATGCTTGGATGAACCATTAGTAACAAGGAGTAAAACTTTGAGCTGGAGTTTAATACACATAAATCATTTTTCCTCGAGCCAAAAACATGATCAGTAGTGAAGGCTGTAGTGTAGTGATCTATGTGCTAAAGAGAGATAGAAGCATACATTCAATATAGATTCAGAAAAGACAGCTTTGCGAAATGGGACATGAGGAAGTCTTGATTCCATGCAAAGTGAACTCAAAGGATATTTGTAAATTATGAAAATGCGGTGATGGATGCAATTAAATATACTAGTAAGGCTGTCTTACCTGCTGGCAGGTCAATACTCAGTATTATTTTCGTTGTTTGGCCCTGTAGGTGAGGTCTACTTAGAAAAGGGAAGTTTCACAGAATTTCACACAAATTTCACAGAATCTGCTTCCTTTGTAGCAGGAGACATGCCTCATACAGGCATTTTCAAAACATAAATCCACTGCTATTGCCAGTACCTACATTTTCAGCAATGCCCTTTTCTGTGGGACCCTGAGGTTTTTAGAGCCTTCACATGAAACTGTGCTCTTTTACTCTTAAACTAAGTGCATACAAAAAAAAGTCATTGATGCAACTTTTCATCTTTTTGCCTTGAGTTTGCTAGCAATCTCCAGAAAGTTCACAACTCATGTTATGTGGCATTGACCTTTTCAACTACTTGTCCATAACAGCGTTTGCCTGCAATTACGAAACAGTTTTCAATTTCCAACTGTCCTTTCCATTTCTATATGCTCTTGTGCTGTGAGAATTCATTAAATTATATGCCAGATTGTCAAACAATGTATGTTTCCCATTTTTAAGTCTGTGCCAGATATGATGGAGCAAAAGGTTTCCCTTGCTAATTAGGATATAAACAGCAACACTTGACGTGGGCTTTGCTTCCATGTGTAGCTGCCAGATGGACTGGAGCAGAGGCTGTCTAAGCATGTGATTGCAAGAGCAAGAAAATCAAATGCACAGCCTTCTGAAAAGTAGAGTTATTCCCTGCAGGGATATTTTACACTTTATGTACAAATTAATTTGGGTTTCTGGAAATGGACAAACTGGCAGAGGCACATTTTGGGCCTTAATTATGGTGACTGGCAAGAATGAAGGAGCTGCGTCCACAAAGTGTACAACTCCTAGGTGCAAGCATTCCATTTATATTGCTGACCCTGCTATGTGAGTTAAGGGGAACTGAGTAAGTGAAGATGATAAAAGGTTCTTGGGAAAATACCCGGCTTCTCCAAACTTCTTCCCAGTGCAATGGAGCAGACAGCCAAGTCAGCTCTGAGGCTGAATATTGTAAGAAAAAACCCAGTACCCTCCCAAACTATGAGTCTTTCCTTCAAAAGACTCACTGCGGCTAGCATGCACCTATCCCAAAATACAGACACTCTTTGTTCTGGTTTGGCTGCAATAGAATCATAGAATCATAGAATAGTTAGAATTGGAAAGGATCATAATCCCTGAACTAGGGTTTGAGAGGTTATTAATTAGTCTCATCCCTTCTTCAAACTGGTATGCTCAGTAATGTGAAACCCATGTGAAATGTATGTATGAAATCAGAGTTTTCTTCCTTTGAATAGGAAGAATCCTGAGATAGATAGATTTGAAATAAGGGTTTCCCATCCTAGCTGTATTAAATCAGTCTTTAATATCATGCACTGACTTGAGGAGAAATGGAGGGCGGGCTTCTTAATTTCTAATTTTCCTAGTTTGCTATATCTCTGAGTGCTCCACTTGTCCCACTGAAATACATTATCTTTTTCCTGTTGTTGTTAAAACTTAAAACAAGTACCAAATAAACATGACACCAACTGAAAAGCCAATGAAGACTCAGCTCTGACTTTTTTTTTCTACTATATGTCTTGACTTTGTCCTTTAACACACAGTTACAAAGTGAATGATGATAGATGATTTTTCAATTTGAATCATGATCACTGTTACATGTTAAAGGACAAAGGAAATAAATCATTCTGAAAAGACATAAGGAGGTGATAGTGTTTTCATCATTTAAAGACCTTTCCAACTTACTGGCAAATAAAGGTCTTCTTTGATGATGGTAATTTCATGGTATTTATCTCTCCTTGAGAAGGAAGTGCACTTGATGGCTTTGATTTTTTTTTATTTTTTTTTTTCCAGTAGCCTGGTGATTTTTCAAGGGAAAAAAGTCAAAAACCTTGCAGAAAGCGTGGGTTTTTTTAAAAAAAAAAAAAAAAAAAAAAAAGCTGCCAAAAGAAATAAACAGTGCAGATGCAGGGAAGAAGAATTTTATGCTGTTTGGGATTTATGTAAGAGGAAAAGAGTCTCTCATCAAACTTGCTTTTCCTTGCAAACTCAAAGAAAACATATATTTAGTTCTGGTCATGCTAGGCTTTGAAGTTTGTGCCACAAGGTCCTGCCAACAACCCATGCAGGTCTGTGTCACCTCTTTTTGTGACCATCTGTTGGAAAGCAGGTGCTGGATGCAGTAGAGTTTTGAAATACTGGGGCATCTTCTTTCGGAAGTCAGTGGAGCATTGATATTATGTCCTTCAGCCATTATAAATCATGGTTTTGAATAAAATTTTAAATGCTGAAAAATGTGCATCACATTTTTCTGCAGACTATTTCATTGCTATTGAGCATTAGCACTGTCAGAACTGTCTTTGGTTCATATTTGTTGCTCAGCAATGCAAAGCATTTCATCTGAGTTTCATTACAGAAGCTGAAAATAAAAACTTCGCACTCAAACATAGATCAACACAAATTTTTCAGTTTTACAGCTGAATGATCCAAAAGTCTGGGTAACTCCAAAAGTTTATGCTCTTCATATCTTCAGGATCATAAATAGGCAAAGTCAATTTAGGTATGACAGATGTAAAAAATCAGTCCTGTATCATATGCAGTGATCTACATTGCTTTACTATAGTATTAAGACTCCCTGTCATCCTCTATAGCTCAGATTGTTGATCCTTTACGCTGACACTAGTCCCACTGGAGTCCTTTTAAGCTTGACAACCAGGAAACACAGCTCCCTGCAGCTTGGTCACTCCACCTAAACAACAGACCAGGCCCCCCAACAAAGCACGGGAAGGTGGAGATATACAGGGCTTTTCAGGGATATCCTTACCTCTGAGGACTGTAAAGCATACTGTGGGTTACATTCAAGTTCTGGAACATACATAAAAATTTTGTAATATCTGTTGCTATATATATATATATATAAATAGCTGCTGTATATATATATATATATATATATATATAAAGAAAACCCTGCCTTACACTAACATATTCCCAGAAACCATGGAATCAGCTTCCCCAGAAATGCCCTGGGTTTATAGCCAAAGATATCACAGCATAAGTCACAAACCAAGACTAGTAAGTTAAATATGCACAGACAGTTTTGGTCATTAACTTTTACTGACAAGCCTATTTGATAAAATTATCATCTGTTGCAGGTAATGGACAGAGACATAGTTTACCACTGCAGGTTTTTCACTCATCACCACATGTAAATTCTCAAGCTCAAATAGAAGCCAAAGTCTTACTCTGTGTCACAGAGGCTTCCTCTGGTGACAGAAAAAAGTCAGGATGTCATAGCTAGAGAACCATGCTTCTGGTAACTGACCATTATGAATTCTGCTACATATAACATCAATTCCTCCTCTAGATATTTAAAGTATAGCCAGGAAAGAGAGGTTTTCTTCAAACTTGCACAATAGCTTGTGCCAGCCAGGTTGCTGTCTGTCTTAGAACCATCATCAGCATATCAGCACAGCTCATTATTTGACAATCCTGAGGATGTGGAGTTAAAGGTTATTCGTGAGAAAGTGCAATTGAACTGTAGGTCTACTGTTCAAATTTATTTGTCATGTTGCCTAAGTCACTATGAAAATACTAGAGATTTCCATCACTTGTATATCATAAGTATCACAAAGAAACCAATTTAAGCAATATTACTGATGACTAGTTCAATGCAGTACTCACTCTTCCAGCTGTTATAGAGTAGGCAGGTTTCCTAAAAGATGTTCCCTTTCTGTATCTCTTTCTCCTTCAAGCATATTGCATGTGTCTCATCAATTCATTGCCTTTCCATCTCATTAAACATCTGTGCTCAGAAGACCTCTTCTTTCCCCTGCCTCTGTTCACTAATTTCCTTCTTTCTTTTTCCCACTTGTTTCTCTTTGCTGTACTATTTTTTATGTCGCTAGAGTATGAGGGGATGGCTGGGGCGAGAGTATTGTTTGTAGCACACAAAATAGTACTGCTCTCATATGAACACAGGCCTGCAACAGATCTGTTTTAATTTGTCAGCAGTCTATGTGTAATCATGTTTTAGAGGGACATAGAAAAGCTCAAGGGCTTCCATGTAATTTTTTCAAGGTAAGAGGGTTTTCAAGCGTTTTTAAGAAAGGCTTCTCCCTCTCTGGGTGCTATAATAGTAAAAAGGCCAAAAAAGACCTTTAGGCAGAGAACACTGAAAATGGATGTTGAACAAGAAAGACCAGGCTATCATGTAATACAAATCAGCACCTTTCCACAGACACCAGAGAAGACTTAGCAACTTATACAAGCCAGAATTAGAGGTTTCAAAGAGAAAACAAAGTGTTGTCAGACTAGTTTCAGAAAGGCAGTGTTGTCCATCTCTCTAAAGTGAAAAGGATTAGTTAAATAAAGAGCTTTAGCAAAATTTAACAAAGGCTTGCACTTGGTCCTTAGCCTGCATAGATGCAAAGTAAGTATCATAGGAAATTGTAGAAGTTAATAAATCAGGAATGCAGTCACAGACTGCACAGCAA
>JBCJKH010029095.1:0-27329 GCA_039877255.1 Loriculus beryllinus | reverse complement strand
TGTAATATAATGAATATGTATGTTTGATGACTATATAATCATATCTTGTTAGCTGCTCAGGCAAGACATGCTCAGAGAATCTATCCCCTGTGTCTCCAGGCACCACAATAAAGAATATCTGCTTGTCAACTTAAACTTCATTGGCAAGTTCTTAGAGTTTTCTACAGATCAGCCAACAGAAAAAAAAGAATGTCTAAAAAGCCTGTTTACCTCTTGTACTACCAGTTGTTACTACTCCCTAAAGTACAGAGGCTCCAACCTTGGCTTACAAGGATTTTATTTTGTCTTGCATCATATGTATTACGACTTTTTCCAATCATTCACAGTATTTTCCTAGTCAAAACGTAATTACATAAAAACGTACTTTGACATCTTTTAAAAACAACATGACTTTCATTTCGTACTTGTTTTCCTAACATGTAAGTTAAAAAATATGAGAAATTATTCAGCTCAGAAAAAAAATCACACCAAAAAGGTCTGCTGTTTTTCAAATCTGAGTGAACTCTGTTCAGCTAACATACTCAGTATTTGTAAAACATATGATCAGTGCAACACTGACATCTCAAATATATGTATACAAAAAATTTTTCAATAAATTGCGTGCACTCCATATATTGTTCTACCAGCTGCAAAACAAACTGTGGACTGCTAGTTCCATTGTGAGCTAGAAAGTGAGGGATGGACCAAAAAATTACTGGCTGGATCCCATTGATTTCATTAGTCCAAAGATCTTTCTTGTCAACAACAACACTCTTCCTAATCTTATAGAATATAATTTATTGTTCTTTCATAATTTTATTGTGCTTAAGTAGTACACATTTTATTACATGCAAGTAGTTTCATTTGAGGTTATTCATCAAATCTTCACCAGTAAACAAAAGAGAAAGCTTTCACTTATTTGTACAAATTATGAACCATGTATTTTAGATTTATTAGTACTCTTCCAATACACATGTAGTAATAAACATCAGTAATACATTTGGCATCTGAAAAATTGTTCGTAATATTCCTCTCTGATTGCAGTTGCAATACAGAGAAAACCTGGAGCTTCTATAAAGCTGATTTGCAAAGACACTCAGCCAACAACATTATTAGAATTCAAAGTCATTCATTTTTTCCCCTTGACTTTTTTTTCAACCTTCCAGTTTGCATTGAGCTACTCAGACTAATATTAAAGGATGTCGATATGGTAACTTTTCCTTAATAGTATCCTTTCCTATAATAAGTATACATTATTACGACACTTTCCTCTCCTGGGAAGCTTTTCATTTGATTTAATACGCACACACAAACCATTTTACAAATAACGTGTTTTGAGCTAGATCCTCAAACACATTTAAGAAAGAAAGCAATAAGAAGTCTGTTTCTGAAAGCATAGAAAGACTTCGTAAAATCTTGTCCCCTTTGTTGCAGTAAATGTGCTCCCAGCTGGCAACCTCTGTCTAAAGAATAGGTGGAAAAAGGTTTCTGCCACTGTTAAGCAGTAGCCAACAGAGCTGCTAAGTAAAAACCTTGAAGGGGCATGACAGATTGCTCAGTTCTCCATGTAAAGAATAACGTAATCTGCTGTGAGACATTTTAGCAATGTCTCCTGCTGCTCTCTCTGGGCTGCTGAGCACTGATGGTTTGCTCAGTTGTGTGGAAGTTAAATATAAATTCAATTCCTGACAGCATCTTTTCATTAAAAGATAGAAATTCAGGTGTGCAAGCAACATTATATTTTAGTTTCTAATTATTCGTTAAATTATTAACCTGAATTTACTTTTGAAGTCATGAGGAAGTTAAGAGCCTAAAAATGCACTTTTGCAGTAAAACTTATATGAGAGAAACAGTGGCACTAAGTTAGTTTAAGATAGTGAAATATCTGAAATAGAGTACATTCAGAAACATAAATGACTTAGAGTTTGATTTAATGCATAGTTACTATTTTCTATATAACTTTCCTGTGACAAACCCCCAAAATTATTCCATTTATGTTTTCTTCATTCTGTTGCAAATAAATGTTCTCTTTAGTTATATACAGTGAACAGAAAGTATATTAAAGCAAATATGTTTAAGAATGCTAATAATAATTGTATAAGGGTATATTTTTTCCAACATTCCACTATTTCTCAAATAATGTATCACCCAATTCTGCATCATAAGGCCTGGTTTGTTGCTTGTGGCCTCCAATGACTTTGAAGTACATGTACAAACCCTAAGGGATCTGAATTTACATGCTGATTGATAACTTAATCTTTGCCTTTGCTAGGCAAAGCCCTCATTTCTGACAAGTAAACATCTGTCCAGAAAATGACTCTAGAATTCATACCTTGTGTTTTATACATATTTAATGGGCAAAAAAATCTTACAGACAAGCTATCTATTTCTGGTTAGATAAATCTTTCTGCATATCTATGTGAAGAATAACATAACATAAACAAATGCATTTTCCTATACTCCTTTGCACACTGTAGGTCTTATTTTGTGTAACTGTGAGCTATCATGATTATTAGTGAAAGACAGATGACTGAGTTACTTAGTTCAGTAAGTCAAAATACCAACCAATATTTACTAATACAAAAGTTCCTAAAACATGGGTATTCTGGTATTTTATGAATTATCAATAGGAAAGTGGGAGGAAAAATAGAAAACTCAGGTTTTTGTAGGCAGGTTTTACTTTCATCTCTAAAACATTAATTTTAAGAAAAAACTACTTAATAAAGATGAAAAGTCTAATTACATTAAATCACACTGAAAATAGTTCATGTGAATTGTTAAAAAAGAAAAGAAAAGAAAACCAAACAATCGAACTGAACCGAACCAAAAAAAATGAAACAACCAAAAATGTTAGAAAATGTCACAGATTTTCAGGAAGAAAACACCTTGAGAGAAGTACAGGCTTTTGTTGCACCAGGAGACTTAGAAACTAACCTGAAACAGTTCAAGGCAAAAGTCCTGCATGTCTAGAAAGATACCACCACTCTCTTGTCATCAGATCTATGGCTAAAAGAGAATGCTCGCGATCTGATGAAGCAGGTCACTCTCCAGTCACATATGCTGCTCCAAACTTGGTATGATGAACTCTCAATTGATGTGGGCTTGGGAAAGCAAATGCACACCCTGGGATGTATCAGAAGGGATATTTATCAGAGGGGTAAGCAGCAGTTTTATCATTCAGGACACTCTGGACTTAGAGAAACAGAGAAGATACTGAGTAGTTCTGGAGAAAGATAACTGGGTTTATGAAAGGAACAGAGATCTTCAAAAGAATAAAAGTTTAAAAGCTTAGGAAAACAAAGGGTTAGTTCTGATTTTTGTATCTACAGAGAATACGAATGCCAGGGAGGAAACATGATATTGCAGCTAAGAAGCATAGTTTTCATCATGATGAATCAAAATAAACTGGTTGGAAATTATAAGAAGATTCCTAGTTATCAAAACAAAGAGATTTTCTAATTGCATTCCAATGGAATGAACAAGGGATCGCAACAGATTTAAGAAAAGGACAGGTCATGATTAGTACTTGTAGCAATGGAGTCCAGACTCTGTGACCCAGGAGATTCTTTCTAGTAAGCTCTCCTTTTTCATTTGAGCATATGTCATTTCAGCCAACTATTTGCAGAGGTAAATTAAGTAGGATTCAATATTAAGTCATGACAAGCCAAAATGCTACAGGTATTCTTCTATGCAATTTACTACTCATTTTGAAGAAATGAGAGCTCCTTAGCCTCATAGAGAAAAAAGCAGATCTCTCTTTGTACAGATACAATTTTAAGAGTAGATACAATGAAAGCATAAACACTTGTACATTTGAACTGTGGCCTTTATTTATGTCGAAATGCATAAAAGCTAATTTCCAGGTAGAATTCTTTATGATACTCACACCAAGAATAATTCAGTCTCTTTTCAGTATTTTATTTTTCTTCAATCATTCTCAATCTGAAAGTTACAAACTTTTATGGACTCACAGAATTACTCACATGGTCATAGAAGCAGCCTTTGCAAAGTTTCAGATTTCTACCAGCCTACCCACAGCTTTCGATTAAGAAGAAAAGCTACAGTTTCACCATGCTGTCCAGCTGCTATTCATCTGGAAAACGATAATGAGAGAGAAGTACAGATAGTTGTGCTTCTTGCATCTCCTTACGGTTACTTGCTCTCATGTGTCTCATCTCACCCTTACTATATCTGTAAGACTGCTTATAAAAATGGTGTATTAGCAAGAATTTCTGTTCTGTTTCAATATTTTCAGAATGGCAATTCTCCTTCTAGCTAGCATATTGGAATATCATTCTTTCCAATAAACTAAGAAAAGCATCAGTGACATGTAAGTCTGGAAAAAAATGCTCTGTTGAAAGCTACTTTAAAAATATCTTCAGATACAAGTATACAAGAAAGCAATACGCTATGGAAATATTATTTTCTAGTCAGTGAGAGAAGACAGACAAGGAAATCTCATCAAAATTCTTCAGCAACTTCCCACTGAAACACTTCATCATGCTTCTGCCTCGTTCTGCAGAGAAATAAGGTACCCCTTAGTTCTCTAAAAAGACCTTCCTTACCCATGACCGTTCTCTTGGGGAAGGAGCATTAAAGAAATATCTTTTCAAGAAAAAGAAAATAGAACCTAGGTTATTTTTGCTTGATAATGTGTCATCAGTTTGATGACACATGCAGTTTGACTGCATAAGATATGTATTTCAATAGATGAAAGACTAGTACAGTCAAATATATACCTGTTTCTAAATCTGTACATACACATTTATGTAGATTTTTATGTCCCTATACCTGTCTTTGCATGAAGGTTAAGAAAATTCTTGCTTGGAGCAGAGAAAAGAGCAAGGCACAAGTTGACTCTCCCAGTCTTTTTAATTTTACTGTATTTCTGATCCAGTTCAACATGTAGCATGGAGCATACATAATGCAAATTATACAGATTAAAACCTCATCAAAGCCTATTTCAATCAATGATAAAATTTCCTTTGGTTTCCAAAGTAGATGGGAAATCCTTTATTTTTTATTTTTATTTTTTTCTGTATTATGGTTATTAAAGCATTGGAAATTACTCACAGGAGCTATATCTTGTCAGCTCTCTACTTCTCAGGTTTCCTTCAGCTGGGAGTTCTGAACTCTTCCCTTTTGTCGTGTCACAATCTTACATTTGCTTTACCCTCATTTATTGGTGATTCATTACATGCTATTGAACTACAAATAATATTATGGTCTCAGTTCTGAGTAAAAGAAAAAGCATCATAAGAATTTCATGATTACTTTTTTGCATGACAACTTTCAGCTAATGTGCTAAGACAGAACAAGACCTTTTATTACTACTTAGTGACCAGTACGTGACAATAAAGTAGTGACTGCCTTGTGACATACCTGAGTAGAAGCACCTCTGTTTTAATCACTGCAGTTATCTTGATTCCATAAGTTTTAGAACTGGATCTCACTCAAGTTTTGTTGTGTAAATAATTTCTTTATTCATTTCTGATCACTGAAAAAAAGGTCATATAAACTACTATTAGAATTGCTTGGTTTACTATTTCAAAGACAACTGATTATTACTTTGACATCCTAAGAGTGTTATTTCAAGAAGGTTGTTTAAAAACAAAGAAGGACCATTTGGTATAAAATGGTATAAGCTCTGAATATATTTTATTCAGTAAGCGACTCATGCTAATTGCTTTACAGAAAGTAAAAAAATTCAGAGTTTCTGCCTGAAGAACTATAACCTAGACAGATAAATATGAAGAGATGAAGGGGCAAGTCAAGAGGAAAAGATCTGCTTTAGCTTATGTGACACAAAGCATGGGGTTTCACCAAGCATAAATAAATGGGGTAACAAACTGTAAAGTTTGCAAAACATGTTTAAAAAATCTTATAAAACAGTAGCCCAAATTAGGGCCTAGATACAAAAGTAGTATTGGAATAACAAAGCCTTTAATACGAATTGTGATACATTATGTGTTATGTTATAATAGAATTATAGAATAAAGGTTTGAAAGGGCTATGGTAAAATATGGCATATTGTAAGAACAAAAACAGGAATTCAGTCTTAATTCCTACAGTAAAGCATATAGTACAAATTTTAGACTATAATATTTGACTTTTGCTTCTCCTGGTGGCAAGGCAAAATATCATTTACTAAAAAACAGTACAGCTCTTGATTTACCCGCAGAGCAATGTCAGGTCTGTCAGTCTCTAAAACAAAAAGTGGTCAGGCAGATGTGAGCATTGCAAAACCCATTATGACATAAAAGTACTTTTATGATGGATTCTGAATACTCAAATGCTTGCATAAGCACAAGAAGTGAGCTTTGCCACTAGATACTTTACTTTCACCTGTCATCTTGTGGTAACTGACTAAAAGGATAATTTTCTGTGGTAATTTGCAGATGAATTACTGATTAAGGACTTTTAATGGAGCTTGTTAGACCTCAGGCTCATGGTAATGCTGAAGTTGTATCAGCTGACACAAAGTGACCAACACTGGTGCTATCCTTGACTATTCATCAAGCTAAAAATACTGCATGACCTAAGACCCTTTTCTTATATCTTACAACTGAGAAATTTGTCAAAATTATGAATGGTCAAAGTATACAGGATCTTATTTTGTTGAAGGGAATTTATTGTGAGCAACTCCCTATCTCTGTGTGATTTTATTATATATGACTGACTACCAGAGACTACCAGAGGCCTCACCTGGGTAAGATTCAAAGGCCATAGAGGTGGCTAGGAAGTGAGTGCTTGTGCCTCCAAGTACTGGCTTAGGTAACACATCTCACTCTAATCATATACAAATACACTTCGGATAGGTATATGTTAGCAACAGCTACCTCTTTTTAGTGGTCTTGATAGACTCCAAAGACTTATCACAATAGCCATCATAATTGTTTTTCTGTGCTAGGTAGTTTATATGATTTAAAAACCACACGCAGTTACTACATGTATTCTAAATAATATCAATTAACTGGCATGCATAGTTTTGAGATGGTGCAAGGGACACAAAATATGATTTAGTGCAATGCAAAAACATTTGCTTGCTTGTGCTCTATCCTTGATGCTTTCTGATTAGCAGCAGCAACTCCCAGTAGTACCTATGTCTTCAGTGTTTCTTCCACCATTTGAGATAGAGAAAAAAAAAAAAAGAGGAATAATTAGAATAATTTTGAAATGAGAAATTAATATTTTAAGATACACAGGACTAGTTATATATCCACTAGCCATGAAATAATTTTGAAGTAATTCTTTTTCATAAAAATTTCTTATGAAAACATACTAATAAGATAAGAAACAGTACCCTCACTTCAGTTGCCTCTAGTTTTTTATCCTTGTATCATTTCATTAGATTTTTGGCCAGTGGCTGTTGCAGTCCCTATTACGTAGTTTTAGTACATTGCTGCCAGAGAAATTAAAGTTGTCAGAGGGTAAGAATCAAGTCTGCGCAGTATGAAGAGCAGGCACATTATATTACACAGCCTGAAGTTCTGAAATTACAGTGCTGTCTTAGTTCACAAATGTCAATAGCCAACATATCACTCAGACAAAGGATAACTTTGACAGTGTAAGGAGGACGGAGGAGAAAAGGGAATAGGGAGAGAGAAGAGTGATTACCAAATGAGATATAAAGTGATGCAATATAGAACTCTGCATGTGAAGTGTGTGCTTCATTTAGGATTTTTTTTTTTCCCATGTGGTTTTCCAGTTGCCATTTTCCTCATGACCTCTGTTCTTTTGTTGTATGTGCCAGACGTGTGCAATCATCTTGAATATCCCAGAGAATCTCAAATAGTACTGGGTGCCAATGCTTAGGCAACTAAATCACATTCCATATGTTTTAATTGTCAGAAGTAACTTCTTAAACTTCTATGGGAAACTAGAGGGAAAGAAGATATCTGAGAAATAAACGGAACCTAAGCATGCACATGCTACATCCAAGTAAGCACAGGCATGTGAAGATGTAATGACAATTCCTGCTAACAATTTCTAGTCAGCTTCCATACAAATAATTTGCAGTTCAGGTAAGCAAAATTATTTGCATTTGCGAAACGTGGAAGTTGGCCATTAAATGTTCTGAAAAGCAGTACTTCCAATCATACATAGAAATTAAGTTCAGAAAGTTCATTATATATTCCTGTCAAGTACAGCAGTATGCACCCGCTTCTGCAAGGAAATTTTGTCTGACTTAAATGGCCATAGCTGATATTAGATCTGCAAAATTAGAAGGAAAAGCAAGCAAAGTGACAAAACACAAATTTAGGATGAAGTAAATTCTAAATGGGGTCAGCCTGACCTCCAATCCAGGCCACGGGTCACTTCTGTTCCAGAAATACATATTCAGTTCACCATAGAGGTAAATTGTAGTAATAGCTAGTACATTGGTGACACTTAAGATCTATTTGGTCAACTTTTAGTCAGCTGACTCCACTGATTAAAATTAGAGTTTAGAAAAATACCTCTTAGTTAGAATTTTACATTGCGACACTAAATTTGAGGACTGAATTTTTCTCTTTAATCATATTACTTTCAGGTCCTGTGCCATATCAACATTGTGTAGATGTCTTGGATATCCTTCCGCATTTTAATAGGACTAGATAAACATACTTATGCAATAGAATTTAACTTTAATTTTGTACATCAAAATTGATAATCCTGGACTCTCCTTTTTGTAAATGAAAAGAAATTGGGTCTTCTAATGTTCAAGTCAACTGATCTGTTTTAGATATTTAAGGTGACAAGAAATGCATGCTATTAGGCAAATTACCTAATTCTTTCATTAACTAAAAGATTCCTACAATGACTTGCCCAGGTGTCTGTATCTTATAAACCCAGCCATGTTCTTTCTTTTTTTTTTTTTTTTTTAATATACTTTCCAAATTCTGTTTTCCTTCACCCTTTACAAAATCTTTTATAATTATAGAATAGTTTGACCTGCAAATTGCTTCAACTGGAACTGAATTAAGACGCTGCCCAAATTACCCAGGTTCCCTGTTTATACTGTCCTAAACTAAATCCAGGGGAAAAGTTGTTCACATGGACATATGTGAAACTTGTGAATTGTCTAAGCCACTTTACAGTCAGCCCACGGGCACAGGCAATGTCCCTGTTACTTCTGCCTATTATCACCTAAAAAAATAAGTCACTGTTTGGGCACCTAGAAAATTACCTATCTCTGAAGTTGAGGAGAAGGCTAGGCAGAAAAGAACAGTGAATTACGAATATTTTGAAAGCAGACTGTTTTCTCTTACTACTTTTTATTATGACTTGAATGTTGATACATTTTTTCCTCCATCTGCTTGCTAACAATGTCCTTAGTTACATTTTCATAATCCTTCCTCACAGAAAAATCTCTGCATTGGTTCACAGAGCCTTAGTTCCAGTATAAGACCAGATCTAAACTCTACATTTTAAGTTTGACCTTAAAATGTGAATCTCTGTCAAAAAAAAAAAAAAAAAAAGACTGCTTTGGAATGTCAGCATAAAGAAGTCAATATCCACCTTTATAAATTTTAGAAAACACATCAACTAAAATGTGAAACAGCATTATTACTATAATCCTTCTTACTATTATGCTTATTAACTATTTGTAATGCTATGACTTGGTACAACAGAAAGCATTTGGCTAGTGAATTCTTTTAAAATTGAAGCAAGTAAGGATCAAGCAAGCAGCTGGAGCTCCAGCCAGGAAAGCCACTATGGAGACTGAAATTAAATATGCCTATGTGCATTTCTGATTACGAGCCATATTGCTCAGTACCTTGCTAAGTTGTGTTAATAGATATATATGCTTTATAAACAAGTTTATGCTTTTTAAGTTCTTAGTAAAACAGTAATAGCAGGTATACTACAAATTAGTTTGTTCCTTTGTAGTACAAAGAAGAGGTTCTGCAAACTGTCACAACCAGAAAGTGAGGGCAGATTAAAACTGCCGCAGTTTGTTTTAAAATTGTTTAGAACAAAACTTCTAATTCTTTACTGTAGAAGAATCTACATTGCTTGAAGTAGTCAACTCAAGACTTAATACTTTTACAAGTAACATGCTATGTCTGAATCATGGCCTGCGGGACTTGAAACAGAAATAACTGGGTAAATAATATTTGTGGTCAAATACACATACTCAAAGGGATTTAATTCTCTACTGAGGAAGAATCTACATTGCTTGAAGTAGTCAGCTCAAGACAATACTTTTACAAGTAACATGCTATGACTGAATCATGGCCCATGGGACTTGAAACAGAAATAACTGGATAAATAATATTTGTGGCCAAATACACTTACTCAAAGGGATCAGATTGTACTATACTTAAGTCTTGAAACAGTATTCATAATTATATGATGTGACAAGTAAATATGTAAGTGTATGAACTGAGCTTACATATGAAATCTATTTTGAATTAGTTTATTTTATTTATTAGTTTATTAGTTTATTTTATTAGTTTACTTTAGAAGTCATGATGAAATTCAAGCACCTTAATCAGAAGGATGAAAATGTAGCCTAACTTTGTGGAAGATTCCTCAAACTGCCTGGAAAAAGTCACACATTTCGTAAGTCTTGCAAAAGAAGAACTGGTCTGCCGTTTGCCTCACTCTGATAGTTTCTTTAATATAACCACTTCAGCACTAGGGTCTCAAAATTTATTTGACCTTATCCAAGGAGCTCTGTGAATTTTTTCATGAGATTTATCCAATTGTATCTTAATTAGTGTGTTCAGTACTAATTTACTTTTTATTCACGATTTTTCCATAGTTATATCATCATTCTGTCTGGATGATTTTAAATGAAAAAAAAGTTAAAACAGCTGTTAATTTTACCAAAAAAGAAAAAAAAACCCACTTTGCAGGGTTTTTTCTGAACTTTCATCATCAGGTACCACTCTGAGGAATATAAAATCCTGACACAGAAAAAAATTCTCTAAACAAACCAGAACACCTCTGCATAGAAGATACAATTCTATTCGTTCTCTAATTAATATTCTACTTTCATAAAAAAATCCTGCTGACTAGGTGCTGGAATCAGTTATACCTATGTTCTATTACTAAATCTGTATTTTGACAAAGCAAATAGTTTTAAGGGATAGTTGATGGGGCTGGAAAAAAAAGTTCTTCTGGATTTACCTTGCTTGTTTTCTTTGAACTGTCTTGGGTTTGGGTTTTTTGTTTTGTTTTGTTTTGTTTTTCTAATATGATACTAGTTTATTCTCTGTGTTGAATAAAATTCTTAAAAAGGTCTTGTCTCAGAGGTATTTTATAACTACATTTTTGAAGACACTTCATATACTGCAGAATTTTTTAAAGATGCAGTATTAAGGATAAAACTTCTGAAAAAAATGTTTTCTATATATCACAAGAAAAAACTTTTCTGCTTAAGACGATGGCACATGATGGCACATCAGACAGATGGCACTGATCTTTTCCTTCGTGTATTGTAAGCTTCTGTAAAAGTGGGCAATGAAATTCAGCTGCAAGGAAAAGCCAGGCAAGATTAATTTCTCTTAGCTGCTGGGCAGCTGGCTTAGCAGCCATCCTATGTTTGTACACATGTTTCTTAAACTGTGTTTGGGGACTTCCTCAAAGAGATTGCTCTCCAGTTAATGCTGGTGAAAAGACTGATGGAAATGCTATTAACATTATCAGAGGCATTGCAAATATTTGAGAGGTAGAAGTGTCAATCCTCCTTACTGTAGGACTAATTTTCATAGAACTGTATAACGTCTTTGTAAAGTATGGGTTGTGTAACATAGCTCAGGAAACCCTTTACAAGGAGACAGTGTTTCATATATATGCCCCAACCCATTCCACTTGATGTCAAGGGTTAAGGGAGATAATAGCTGCTAATGCTCATTGTAGATATGAGAGTATTTATTTTCCTGTCTTATGAGGCACCATTAGAGTTCTGCAACATAGTAAATGTTGCAGCATAAAAAAATTTATTGGCTGTGAGGAAGGGTAAAAGGTTACACCTGCCTACTTACTGATGTGTTAATAGTGGGTCTGGTCAGGTTTCTTGCAGCAAGAACAAGAGTATGATGTGAACCAAACAGCCATCTAACTACCAAGGATGATCTCCAAATTGCAACACAATGATGCACCCAACATTTGCCCTCAAAGGCTGAAAGAGTGAATGCAAACACGAAGAAAGCAAGATAATATAACAGTGTTCCAGTAACTAAAGGGAGCCTACAAGAAATCTGGTGAGGACTTTTTACAAGGGCACGATCTTGGTCAAGGATACAGCAATCTGAAGCAAAGTCTATGCAGGCAGGCTCATGTTCTTTAGCTCCAGGACTGTGTTCTGGGACTCAACATGTCCCCCTGAGCAGGCAGCTTCCTGCTTGAGCTCTCCTGTCAAAGAGTTCAGGCTCTGTGTGCAGTCAATTGAAATTCCAGGCAACTCAGCTATTTGAAATTGCTGCTTGGAGGAACCTAATGTGTTGCCATTGACTAAATTGATAGACCAGTTAATTAAAGAGGTGGTCTGTATTACCCAGAAAGAGCAAGATGCTTGGTTTTTAGCTGTTGCAATGCCAAAGATAGTTGCCTAGAGCATATAGACTGTGTCTTACTGTTAAGCTCTGTTGATTTTCAAAATCTGGAATGTTTATTCTGAAACACATTTCTGCACAGTGGGTGCTGTGATCACTGACAGACATACCTATCTATTCACAGGCATTTTGTCATTCTAACTGTAAATAGAGAATCCAGTCCTACTGTTTGCAGAGCTCTGTAATTCAATTAGTGAACCTTATTTTTTTAACACAGAAGTGTTCCCACTGGAACATAAACAGCTTACACATAAATTATTCACTCCTACACAAAGCTGCAAGGCTAAAGGTACCATTTTCAGGACATCTAAATGATGTAGAATGTGTCTACTGAGAAGTGCTTCGAAAAGTAACACAAGCTGTCCCTGGCAAAGACTGTTTCGACAAATAGCATAGTTGCATTAATATTCTAGCTAGCATGAATTGCTCTCCAGCATTGTATGAATGCTGCAGATCCACACAGCTTCCATACCTAATCTAGAACTGCTGTGTGATACCACACTGTATTGTGCAAATCACAGCCTGAGTCAGTGTTAGCTTAAAGAATCAACGCATTGCATCCCATCATGAGATACAGACTTGGATATATCTACTTAAGTTCTCTTCACTAAATCCTCAGAACAAGAGGCATCTGTTGTCACCTAAGACTATCAAAGCTTCTGTGCCTGAATGACTACCGCTAAGATCAAGCACAAATCTGGCTCAGCAACTCAGTTACTGAAGGTTGCCATAGTTATGGGAAGTCCTTTTCTATTCCTTCTGCAAAACTCTTTTAGATACCTTAGGCTTTACCAGTACATGGGTGTAGAAGATTTACTACCATGATATTTGTATCTTGGAATACTGAAAACCAGTTCTGTGTATTGGAATCCTTTTGGCCTAAACTCATATACTGGCAGCATTCAGTTCAAGTTCAAAACATGATCGGCCATATTTTATTTTCTTTTATGAAACTGCAGTGTTTAAAATATTTTGCAGAAAAGTCTAGATTTTTGATCCTCATCAACCAAAGTATACTTGAAAGAAGACAATGTATGTCTGAGCATTATGCATATATGTATGCATTAGCTAGGAAATTCTAAAGATCTGATTCCTGCTACTAAGATAATGAAGATTCTTTCTGTTATCCAACAAGAATTTAGTTCCTTATTTTCCTGTTATCTTACTGACTGAATAATAAACACAATGTTAGTTCTTTTCTTTAATATTTAATTTACTGATAAGGTAACTATAAATTTATGCTTCATTAATTTCCACTGTAATAGTTATGACCTGACTTTCCAAAATTTTCAATTTACAAAGAGGTGTTTGCATGTCACAGTGAAGGTGGAGATAGCCAGCTTGTGTCTGAATAAACAGTCCTAATTACAGTGGACTATACACCCTGCGTCAAATGACATGATATGTAGTTTAGTCTAGCTGAAAAGCTGGTTCTACCTTTTTCTCCAAAAACTTGCATTTAATTGATTCCAAAGTGTAAAATGAATAGTGTTTGGCTTTAATTGGTCATGAAACCTTCTATTCAAAATGTAAAACAATAAATTCTTGAGGATTACAAGTCCTCATCACATTCTGAGGTTAAAACCACCACTTTGAATAGTATAGATTTTTAACTTCCATCTTTTTAGAAATTCTGCTTTAGAAGATCTTGAAATAAACATTAAGTTTGGCAGAAAGGTGACTGCAGAGTGGGACGTGAAAGGTTCCACCAAATAGATTTAGCTTAAAAAACAATTTTATACGGATGGATTCTCAAAAAATTATGAAGAAAGTTCCCATATATCTGAATCAAGTGCTCCAATAGTAATGTGCTGCCTGTCTTTCATAATTCCCAGTGACTTTTCGTTTTATTCTAGGAATTTTCTCCAGAATGTTAAAGTCAGTTCACTATATCCCAATATAGGAGACATTGCTACTATAAGCATGCAAAAGTGAATGTTTTTCCCTTGTTTTTTCCCCGATTTTACTGTAAATTCTGATGTTTTAGTATTTGTGGGTTGTTCTTTTCCTTATAACTAGAATGACAAACTGGAATTTGTCAAACCCATAAAGTAGAAATTCCAAAATATTTATTTAATTATACTTGACTCCATAATTTTGACCAATGTCAAATAATCTCATTTCAGTAGTCATTTTTATCTTATGAAAAACATTGCTTCAGTAACTCTGAAATGCTACAGTTAATATAGATACCTTACGTATCCACAGTATTATGTCAAATATAATCTAAAGCATATGTTTAAACTACAACACATAAAACAACTACACAACACTTGAAATAAAGCCTTTTTGCTCATTGAAGCAATTTTATTTAATCCTGAAATGAAATACAAAAGTGACAACAATATGTTCCGACACTGTTGACATGAAAAAAAAGAAAAAAATAATGAATACACTTCTATGAACCTTTTCTATTTAAATGGGTTTCATTTTCTAAGGAAAAAATATTTGCAGCCACCTTTATTTTCAGATTTCTCCAAGCCAGTTATTAGTTTTTCCTGTTATCACTGGCAAAACTAATTGAAATTTGCTTTCAATTTGTTTTCAGTTATTTGTGGTTCATGTGGCCTGCTTGCAAATTGTAGACCTACAAGCCTTCTGGCATAACCTATAAAACATATGCGTCATGACCTGAGTTTTCCATGTTTTATTTATTTGCAGGCACTGGAGTCTGTCTTCAGAATGCAATAGCCATTCAGAATACAATAGCTCGTCACCCCCAAGAAGTACAGGAAGAAGGTAGCTTTTTACTATTAATGGGCCTGAACTTATAGAGACCTTTCAGGAAAATTCACTTCACAGTTGCCTGCTAGTGTAGTCCTTCATATTACTAGAATTTGTTTTATTATGTGATAACCAACACGATGTGCATATCTCGTACTGGAGCCTGAGTCGTGGGACCAGATGTAAATTGATATAATTCTCTGTTAGATTAGTGATTTAACTAAAACTACAACACCACCACTTTTGCATCATCTAAAGATTTGATACTGCAGTCGTTCTTGATGCTACAAGGTGGTACAACTGGAAATCTGTCTGAAACAACGTCACTGAACGTCATCTTTTCTTTGTACTCTTGCAATGATATTAAGTTTCTTGTGAAGTCTCAACTGGTTTAAAGATATATCACTCTTTTGCTCAGTACCCATTTTGAAATCTATTTCTTTTTATCCTCAAAACTGTTAAGGTCTTTCAAAATGACAAGTCTGGACCAAATTAATGCCTTTGATCAGTCTTCTGTTTCCTGTAGATTTTTGTTTGAGACTATTGAGGTTAGCAAATAAAATGAGAGCAAAAATCACCTCCAAAGATTCTGTGGATCAGTTTCCGGGCTTGAATAGACACTTTTTTCTGTATTTAGTGATTTCTTTCTTTGATCAGACAGCTCACCCACCTGTTCTTGTGGAATGGTTTTCCAGATTGTTAGATTTAATTGTTCACTTCAGTATAATTATGATAAAGAACAGTTCTGAAAGCATGCATGTTCCCCTGAAGCCTGAAATACTGACTGTGCATTCTTATCTACAATTAGTGGCACTGACAGTAATTTGAAATTTAAATTTAGACAAGCATTTTTCAGGTTTTTCTTGGGTACATGGCAGAGGATTTTGCTTACTCAGCAGAAGTGCTAGTGGAAGGCAAGATAGAAGTTGTCAGATTGTTTTAAGGTATAGAGGACTGAAAAACAGTATATGCCAAAAGCTATATTATTAAAATTATTTAAGTATTCATATTTTTAAAATTATATTTATATTTGATAGTAAGTATTACTGAACCCTACTAATAATTTCCTCTGTGTTTAAAGCAGTCATTTTTAAAAAAATAGGAAATGGAATATATCTAAGTCTCTGTAGAATTATAGAAAGTTAAGATTAATTTTTACACTTACAAATGCAAGGTGAGGAGATTAGCAGCTTCGAAGGCATAAAAGAGTTTCATCACTTACCCAAAGTTTCTATCTAAGCAGTCAGTAGGGGCTACATTTTCTCTATTGATGTCAACGTGATAAAAGACTTCTATTACTAAATGTATGTATAAAGCACAGTCTCTAGTGAGATAGAAAAGTGAAATGATTTATTCCTTAGCAAAATTTTAAATGTCATCAAATAGTTTTAGGGCACACATTTGCCAAATAGATATTAATTTCTACAGTCTTGCCAGCAACAAAATATTTAACTATTTCGGTGTCATGTGGTGGCAAAATGCACAAATAAAATGCAACTCTTTCAAAGGAAATCCAGGTTATTGAAAAAACATGTGGAAGTCTCCTTTACACTGTTATAACCTTAATTTAAAATATAGATAATGCTGACAATTGCACACTCTTTATAGAGGAAAAGACATTTGTTCCCAAGTGGCTTCTGTAGGCATATGATGCTTTTAACTTTTAACATTCTACATCAGCTTCTGTTTTCAGCCCTTGATTTGATTCTACTATAACCCAAACGTTAAGATTAATCTAAATACATATTGAATAATGACAGTTGTACTTTCCTTTGTATCATTCTATTCTTACAATAACTCATCAGAATAGGTCATGTATAGAAGGTACTAGAAATGTTTCATGATTGCCAAGTATATTGGGTCCCCTTTCTACCAATTTTTTCATGCTGAATGCCTTACAATGTCAATACAAGATGTTTTCTGCCTTTTGTACTATGACTTTAATGAAATTTGTGTCTTATTTTTATGCAGTTTATATGTAGGTTCAAGCAGAAAGAAACCCATGTGTTTCATTTGCAGCTTGAGCAGCAACGTTGCTTTGTGATACTAATTACTGTGACAAAGCTTTCCTTGTCTGTCATTCTTCTAAATGCATTTAGTTTTGTTGCTCTGAATTAATGACTACATCACTTGTCATATTCCCCAGAAAGGATGAAATCTTGAAACCTCATTCTGCAGTATGACTAGCCATTTCTATGCTTTCCAGATCACTACTAAATTAGATCATTTGTCATTCAACTGAAACTGTAGTGCGCACTCAGTGTAAACCAGAGCAAGGGATAACATATTTCTTGTTTTTTTGCTTAATTATCTTTCCCTGAAGAACAGACTACCAAATAATTTGTTTTAAGTAATTCTAAGTGCATATATATATATATATGCATATTACAGATGTAAACTGATGATTATCAGTGTATCCTTTTGATATTGTTTTCTTTATCGGTAGCATTCATACAATTTTTAATAAAATAGAATTACTTCTTTCTCCCCAGAAGCACTTGCTTCCACCGTATTACAGTATTGGTAATTCTCTACTTAGTAAACAGGTAGTTAAATTTTTTCTAACTGTCCAGTAGCTACTTTACTAACTAGCCACAATTTTAAACTTGGCTCCGAGAGCACATCAAATATATTTCTGTGGTCTGTTTTGGTGTTTATTAATTTTAAAAATGCATTTTGAATTATCATCACAAAACCTGTCAACTGCCTTAAATACCAACTAATTTTAAGTGCAGTGCATACATAGAGAAATGTAGTGTTCTCCTTGTTGAGATTATTGTTATTACTGATCATGTAATTTAAAGATAGTATAAAATATGTGCTCACAAATTTGATGTCTAAAACCAGTTTCAGATAAGGAGGTGGATGTGTTTCTGAAAGTAAAAGGAATTTAAAATATATCATAGAATGTTTTGGTTTGGAAGAGACTTTGACAATCATTTGTTCCACTCCCCCACCATGAGCAGGGACACCTACTAGACCAGACTCCTTAAAGCCCCATCCAGCCTGTACCTGAACACTTCCAGGAATCTACCGGTTCTCTGGGTAACCTATTCCAGTGTCTCACAACCCACAGTAAACAATTAGTTTCTGATGTCTAATCTAAATCTGGCCTCTGTCAGTTAAAGGCCGTTGCCCCTAGTCCTATCACTATTTATACTGTATATGCCCTTAAAATGAGCACAAGACTTTCAGTTATTTAAATTTCTGTAGATAATACAGCTGTCAGCCTATATAGATTTACTAAGTGAGCCACATGCATAACTTGAAAATTACCAAGTATTTTAACATGTTTCTAGATGTATTAAAATAACAAATGCCTAGTGCCAATACCATGTTTGATCCTGCTGGACACCATCAGCTGCATTTTTACGACAGATAATCAAACATTAAGAAAATGGAATATTTTATAGATATTTTGAATGCATCAAATAATTCGTAAGTTTTGTTTATGCTGATGAGATTCTTTAACTAAGTCAGGTCATTGTGATTTAATGACAAATTAGTCTGGGTATAACAGTAACTGAGAAAAATAATGATTTTCTTAAAAGTAATGTATTTATAACAGAACAATTTACAGGTTTTGCAGCTTCAGATCATTTAGATTTCTCTCTGCATCTTTATTAAGCTAAATAATTATTTTTAAAATAATTTAATATTTAAAATAGAAGCTCCATTATTAATTCTTAGTTGAATGCTTATATGAGAGAAACACTGTAAGTAAACATTTTTAATATAAAGCTTGACTCTCAAAAGATAGACCTTCATTTTTCATGACAGAAAGGGAAAATTTGCATGTGGAGAACAATGACAGAGAAGCAAGAGGATGTCGAAGTACAATGTGAGAAATTAATGTAGTTTTGTGAGATAGAAGCTGAATTTACACACAGAATCTTTGACCAGTTTTCTCCCTCAGGGCATCTGAGGAATGTCTCTTCCTTAAGAAAAGTTAGATAACTGGAAGTGGAAAACTAAAACATTTTCATTTGAATTGAATGACGTGAAAACTACCTGTGAAAAATGGCTTTTTCATGCTTCATATAACATAGGGTTACAAGGCCATTCCTCATTCCTTATCCATCATTCTTTCCATCATTTACAGCCCACTTCATTGCTAATTGCTTATCAGGGCAAGAGAAAGAGGTTTCTTTGTAACACAAAGAACTGAAATACAATTCATGTCTCCCACAAGCAACATCAGACAGATATTTTTATCTAAGGTTTTACACAGGACGGTTGGAGGCCAGCTTCCTATTGGTGGATCACTTGCCTTTCAGTCCAAAATCAGGACCCTTTCCTAGCAGAAATCAAGGTGAGAGAAAGCAGAATTTATGGGGTTTATTTTATTTACAACACTTAAGCTTGCTATTCAAGCAAATACCCCTGCCACTTTGACACCTAACATGAATCCTTGTATACACCACATCTACTTCACAGGTCCATGAGAAATATTTCTATACATAGCAATCTTCATCCAACTGGGTGTTCCCTCTAATCTTTTTCCTTCCTTGAGACAACAGTTCATCTAAACTGTTGAGAAGAAAGATAAAATTCAGACCTACAGGAGAAGTGACAATGCAGTCACAGTGATGACTAATGATTTTGAAGTAACAATGGTAACAACAGTTATAATGATGATATTGGGCTTGTCTACTTTGGAGAAAAGGAGGCTGAGGGGAAACCTCATTGCTCTCTACATCTTCCTGAGGAGGGGAAGTGGAGAGGGAGGCACTGAGTTCTCCCTTGTATCCAGATAGGACACATGCGAAGGATTCAAAACTGTGCCGTAGAAGGCTGAAACTGGATGGTAGGATGTATTTCTTTACCGAGAGGGTAGTCAAACACTGGAACAGGCTTCCAATAGCAGTGATTGGTGCCTAGTCTGGTCTGGTCTGGTCTGGTCTGTTCTTTCAAAGATGTACAGTTATTGTTAGGAATTTTTTTAATCACTACAATACTGATGCATACAGTTTTATTTTGTTAGTATTTGTTGTGGGTGGTATTTTTTAATGACATTTATGATACAAATGTGACAAAGTGAGCAGAGTTTTTTGTAGAATTATTAATATTTTTATAGAGGTTTTTTTTTAGTGTTCTTAGTTTTTAACCCTACTTCTTAAAGACAAGAGATCCATGATTATGCATCTTTCATTAAAGGAAGAATAAATTAAAAAATAAAATAAAAAATAGTTCAATTTATCTAATACTTCTTTATAATCAGTTACTGCTTTAGGATAACTTGGTATCCTTAACTTGGTATCCATAACTTGGTATGGTGATATCAGCCATTTCCAGTGTGTTTGCTGAAGGTACTAAATTGAAAAGGACAAAGGGCTACAACTGATGAACAAGATTCTTTGCTATGTTCTCATCATTTCTGACTGCTCAGGCAGTGGATGAAAAACTGAAATCTTTCATAAATCCTTTGGTGAGAATTCTCCCAGAGTGAGGGATCTGTCAGGCAACTACAGATTAATTATAATTGGCTTTGGTACCCTAATTCTCTTCAGAAAACTAAAATGTCTGGAATGGACCATATTCTCAATATCCCAAATGAGCAGTAGTTCTTGTGGACTTGAACCATCTGCCAGAAACGAGTAGCCTCTTGTGTGATTTGTCTTAGGCTGAAGGTGGCGTTATGGCAAATATAATAAAGCCGTTTTCATTTTCATCTTCTTTTGGAAGGAAGAAAATGAAGATTCTCTTATGAACAAATGAAGAAAGATGACCAAAATCATACTTCAGTGCTACTAATATGACAACTGATTTTATTTTGCCAGAGCTTAACACATTTGTAAGCAATAATACCCTTACTAACTTCAATCCTGAATAAGGCTGCTGAAGGACACACTGCCAAATACTATTAAAAAAAAGTTAGTATTGAACCAGAACATGACCATCTCACAACAGAAGTGTGTGCAGCCTATAGGGAAAATAATAAGAGATAACTGAAAAAGCAGGACTTCTAGATAACATAGATCTTATGTGGAAATCAGACTAAATTAAACAAGGACAAAATATCCAGGCAAAGGACCAGAAAAACATTCAGTATACATTGTTTTCTAATGTAATCTCCCCTGAGGATCCAGTTTAGAGTACTGAAATAAATATCTGATAGCCAGAAATCAGATTTGACACTACCCATTTGGTACTTATGATACATAGCTATTTAGATACAGAACTGAAAGACACGCTTGAACTAGTACAGCTTTAATATGTATTAATGTAGAGGTTAAATGTAGATTTTATCAAGAGGCAAGGTTTTAAGTATTTTGCTTTCTTGTGTATTATGACCCTTTGTATGTTGACTATATAGCCCCCTCATTCTTGATGCTCAAACCAAATAACACGTATATCCCTTGTTCCCTGCATCATGCTGTCATGCCAGTTGCTTTATTTCTCTTTACTTGTAATCTATAAATTGATGACACAGAAAAGTTTGTGAATCTCAGGACCACCTTATTGAAAAAAGCCAAATAGACTTCTAAGATTTTGTTATAACTTGTTTTCACAAGTTAGCTCTTTCTGTAGATGAAATTTTGTACAAAACCCACATTATATAATTTTTTTGTTTCTTAAAGGTGCCTCAAATCTTAGAAAGTGTAATACTATTTAATCAACATGAAAAAAGATAAAAGACTGACACTGAAATTTTGTTACAAAATTTTATAAAGTAAATAAGAAACCAGATATACTCACATTTCTTTGCAAAGGAAAAAAAATAAAATAAAAAAAATAAGCAAGTAAATATACCTGATCTTAACACCCATCAAATTAGTATTTGGGGGAAATATAACAAAAAATAATGTGATTTTTAGAGATTCTTTAAAGTTTCAATCCTCAAAATTGCCATCCTATTTAATATCTTAATTAAAATTAATTATTTCATTATTTTATGATGGAGCTTAAAAGGATTATGTTCTCACAAACAAATTTGTTTAGAGTCCTGGTTTAATTTTGATTCATAATATCTGGAACTTCCTTTTCTTACTTAAGTAAAGGGATGAACCTACCTATATTTTTTGAGTTAATGGTAAATTCTAGTTTTCATCACTAAGACTTTATCTTTAGGCTTCTGCAGAACAGCCTCACTATCATTTTATTTCTAGTTCTTTACAGGAAATCTTTGTCCAGCAGATGACTACTCTCCCACTCTTCTTAGACCATTTTTGGAATTAGTGGAAACTGGTCTTACTATTTATTTATCTCGAGAAAACACAAATAATATGCTATTCATAACTAATATTTTAGCTGACATTGACAGTAATGATCGCTGTCTTCAGTGTGTAAATTGGCTATTTAGAACTTATTTGATGAAATCCAAGTTGATAAAATGAACTTAAGTAATTCAAGGGAAGAAGTCTTTTGAAATATACTAAAATGAGATTATGGGAGAAAAAAAAAAATAAATTCGCAAGAAGAATGAAAGTCTGCAGGGTGACAATTCTGTGTCCCTACTGTAGGTGTTAGATAGCTGTATTTAGTCACCGCATTAAAAATTGAATCTCTTCCACTAAATTGCTTTAAGAAGACCATGAAATTCATTGGGTTGCATAAGATATACACCAGACACTGAATATGTTAAAAGAGCAAATACACCAGGCATGAAGAGAATTACGATAAAAATGCAATTGAGGTGTAAGTGAAGAGGTTGGGTCCTTCATCTAAATGCATTCTTTAGTGAAATTCTCACTTCTGAAAAAAGGCACTTCAGCAACTAACACACACACGCACACACAAACCAACCAAACACAACCAAAATTGTGACAACAGGGAGTACAAACCAAAAGTTCCAGCTAGCTTATGACTGTTTAAACACATCTGAAATCACCTATAATCTATTTAGCTGAATCAAAGATCAAAGAAGTATGTGAAAAGGAAAAGTAGTTACACGGCTGTTTTGTATGTGAAACTTAGTAATCTTGTCTGTGGAAAACTATTCCTTTCAGAAAGCAATAACACACCTACATGAAGTTTTGTAATTAATACAGATGAATAGTTTAGTTATAGACTAGCGTCACTGACAATGTGGCTAGCAGTGGTTATATTCCCTGCAGTATTTAAGTAACTTAAAGATATATCTCTTTTTTTTATAGATCAATGAGATATTGTCTTTTAAAGTAACTAACTTCTTTTCTTCAAGTAAAAAATGTACCAAAGACTTTCAGGGTGTTTAAAATAAATTAAAATAGAAATTCAGTGCCTATCAAACATAACAGAAACTAACAAGAATAGAGCAAAAATGCTTCTATGACTTTATTGCAACAAAAACAAAAGAAGTTCATCTGATAAAACAAGATTAAAAAAAAAATAAAACAACCAACAATTCTATTACTTGTATATAGATTCCATATCTGTATGGCAAGGATTTGTTTGTTTGTTTTTGTTGTTTTTTTTTTTTTAAAAAAAAAAATCATAAAACCTCATCCAACCAATAGAGAGTGCACAAGAAAAGTAATGATTCTTATAGTTAGGAGCAGCCTAGGAATTACGGAGCTCACCTAGGAATTATGGAGCTCACCTAGGAAATGGCAAGACTTAGCATCCACGCATTGTGCCTGTCATTAGATGAACATTTCATCTCATAACCGTTAAATATATATGAACAGGGCTGTGGACAGCACTGCAGTGTAAATTGCTGGGAAGGTTATGGGGAGACGCCATTGTGTAACTGACTCAGAGTTTGTATGTGACTCCAAGCAGTAGGAAAGATCACAAAACCTTGCATTCCCAGAAGGAGATCTGTATGTGAATTTGATATACTGATAAAAGACAGGAATATAGGTTATTTGCATTTTGCTTTTCACCCTCTCTTTGACATATTTTTCTACGTTATGCAAGTGAATACTAAATATTTCCCTGTTTTATGTAATTTATACTAGTTCAAAACAGTGGAAGATAATGTCATTGTTTCTTTCAACTGCATTTCAGCTTGTCTTTAATGTGTTCAGATAATGGGTTCCAACTATTTATTTATTTATGATTTGAAAATTTTTTGTAAGTTTGAATGCTTAATTCATACATTTACATCAAACTGCCAATTTATGTTTATAAATAATTAATACTGAGCATTTATCATTCTGTACACTTGTGATTAAAAATCCTTTAATGATCTGGTCAGATTACAGAATGAAAACTAGAAAATTTTTGGAAGAATTTATACAACATAAATGTATAAAAGAAACCAGGAATGCATTTAAAGCAGTGGGTGAGCAATTTTTCAGCCAAAAAGTTGATGGTTTTATTCATGTTTTTATAAAATACTGTTTGCCATAAACTGTTCTGCTAGCTCCTGAAAAATAATATAATCTTCTGCAGCCTTCCATTTTTCAAAGTATTAAAACAAACATCTACTCAATCATTCAAATACTAATAGTTTTTATTATCTTTTCAAGATGTTTTGTAATATATATTCGCGAACATATTCAAAAATTAAAATGAGGGTTAGAGGTAAAATGGAGTGAAATACAGTAATGTGATGGGAAAAAAATAGTCTGCCTAGCTCAGTCTCAGTTTATCACATTTGATTGACTGTTAAAAACCTCAAAAACATCTGCTCTGCTCATTAAATTTTTCTAAATATAATAATGGGTATTTTCAAGTGAATCATTACCAAAGCCATTAGTCAATAATGTTTTCCTTAACACTTAAATGCTTTTTTTACGTAACACTTACATTCTAAACATACATCAGAAAAGCGGGGAGAAAAGTATATTAGTATAGTTTCAAGGCTCTGAGGTGGTGTAATTCTACTATAGTATGGCCTTATAGAGCAAACACATTGTTTAACTGCTCTTCATAATAAAACATGAAGTATAGATAACATAATATTGCATATATACTATCATATATACAATATTTTTTCCTATTTTACTACTGCTGCTGAAAATTTCTTTTCAGATCTATTCTTGGGATAAGCTCAGTCATTCTGGTATCTGAAATATTCTCATGAAACATCCCATGTATTAAATTCTTCCTGAAATTAAAGCTGCTAAGGAGCTAAAAACTAAAACTTAGCAATAAATGTGAAGTTTTAACAGCTACAAATGACAGACGAGTTTGCAAAAGAAAGTGGTATTATTGGTTCTGAAGCCATATAATTAAAAATATAGAAGGATTTTTTTTTTTTTTAAATTCTTAAAATATTGGTAGTGGGGAAAAATAATGTCCTACTCAAAAGTTTCATTCCTCTTCCCTTTTTGGAAAAACTACCCTCAAGATGACAAGAAAGTTGCCAGGGAAAATGTTTTGCTTAAAATTGTGTCTGTAATTTAATTATTTTCATTGAAATCTAAGAAAATAATCTAAAATAGAATCCCTCAGAATCTGTTTTCTATAAACTGTGGCTTCTTCTCAGAGCAATATTTGGGAAAGCTAATACTTACTGTTATTATCAATAGTTGTAGGGAATGTAATAATTTGAGAAAAATATTTCCACTGTTAAATCAGACTTCTTATTGGCCTTTGCCTTGCATTTTTCCACGTCTTGCCTCATATTCTACCACCCACCCTCTTTTCTGGATATTTTGATCTCAGCCTTCCTGGATAGCAAGTCCCTATCACACGTACATTTGTTGTTTTCTGTTTATGTTTGTAGTGTTAAGATAGATTTTCAAACTCAGCTTGAATCCTGCTATTTCTCATTTTATTAGTATGTTCTCTGACCTCTGAAACATGTCTTTCCTTGCTGAGTAATGCCTTTTTCAAATTGTAGCAGACCTTGTGCTTGCTTACTCCTCAGATATTTTCTAAAGCAGCACTCAATCTATTTACCCATGAGATCTTCCCAGAATCATAGAAAACAGGAGTGAAGATACCTCCAGATAGCACTCCAGTGCCACAAGATAAAGATGAGCTATATTTATGCCATTTCTGGCAAATGATTGTCTATATATCTCATTTTGTAAAAAAGCTCCAGAGAAAAGTTTTGCTTTCCTTCTTTCTGGAATATAAACTTAAATTATAATCAAGAATCACATATTAAAAATGTTGACCCCCACCTTTGTCCGTCCCAAGCAAGAAAAATAGCACCTCAGCTGCACAGAATTCAGAAAGTAGATCCAGGAGTACCAAAGTCAACTGCCATGAAGTTACACAGCTTTTCAAATATAAATATTGATTCTTACTATAAACTAACACAGCAAAAGCCAGTCAAATGACAAAGATGGATCAACAATTGGAAGTTCTTCAACAGTACTAAGAAAAGCTGTCACGCCTTCAACCCACAGCCACCAAAGTACAACATCAGTAATATTTTGTTTGAATAATTTTCACAGGGAATGCAGAATAGTAGAAATATTGAAATTGAAATCAATATGTATATAGGTGGCTATTCCACTCACTTCAATAGCACTGTAAAATCTGGAGAGCAAAGACCCCCTACATGGGTAATATCTGAGGCTGAACTTAACCAAACTCTTTCTTTCCTGGCTTTCATATACTTCAGATCCAGGATATCTCCAAGGTATTTCTGAGATGACATCTGTTGTTAGTCATATTAGAATTAGTGTTTAACTTCACTGCCTTTTTCCACATAATGATTGTATTGGCGTTATTACTTTCCTTATCTTTTACTTTGTTTTGAGATCTGAGTTAAACATTTTTTGTTATTCCAATGGATATGCTCCGCTTTGGGCTTCTGTCAGAGTTGTGAGCATGAACATTTATAAAATTTAGTTTGCATAGTTTTTTAGAGGCTCTGTCTAGCTACTGGCTTCTAATGAGAAATAATTTCTTTTATTAAAGCTTTCTTATGTGTCTCTGCTTTCTATATTTCTATCAGATTGAAGATCACATATTTTTGTTCAAGCTTTCTGTTCAAACGTTTGATGCTGTAAGTCTGCTCTACAGAAGTCATCTACCTACTTGCCTATCCATTTAGCCATTTAGTACATAGGTAAGCAGCAGGCTTGCAAGTCGTAGATATTCAAGTTCTTCTCCACAATTTGAGCACAGAGTGTTAACAGTGTTTCAGCTTCCTGGAAATGAATACTATTCTGAGACCTTGTCCTGGGTTTAGCAGTAGCAGTCATTTTTCTCCTTCTTAGTAGCTGGTGCAGTGCTGTGTTTTTGACTTTCAGC